>BSBK01003289.1:625000-680000 GCA_027943335.1 Chamaecyparis obtusa | reverse complement strand
TTATCTAGTTATCAAGCATGTGAAAGACTCCAAAATTCTTATACCTTGGGTTTGAGCAATATTTTCTCTCTCAACGAACTCTAAAGAAAATATCTTATGACTTGTATCTTGGTAAATTTTCAATTCAAACACAACAAGGTCTCTCACCTGAAGTTTGGGTGTCATCCTCTCAATGCATGCAGTGAGGCCTTTTATGACCTCTCCTTTGGGATTCAAGTAGGAATCCAAGAAGAAGAAATAAGGGTTGAGGAAGCATCCTATTGTATGAATGGGTTGGTGGAGCTGATTGTTCCACATCCTATTAATAATTGATAAAATTTGAGGTTGTCCCCCTTTTAGTAATTATTTATAGAATCATTTTCCCTATCTATGGCCTCATAAAGATACTCTATTGGATTTTGATCCCCATCTACCAAGAAAAACTCTAACCAAGGGCTCTAACACCTACAATTGAAAAATACAAAAAGATTAATCATTAAAGTTACAAAGTAAAAATGAAAGACTTGAATGCAAAAAAAATAAATATTCAAGTTTTTAAGTTACCTTCACAATATCTATAGCTCTTTTTGAAACTAGGTTGTCAAAGACAATGTATGTAACACTCTCTCTTTCAGTATTCTTTAAATAACTTGAGTCTAGCCATGCTTGACTCACAAGCATTTGCTTCAAAGTCATCAATGAGCTAAGAATACTTTGCAATGTTAATAAAATAACCTACAAACCTTATGACACCCAATCTTACCAACTCTTTCCCTTGGGTGTATTCACTCATCAAGCAAAGAACCCGAGGGTAATTGTAGGTGTATTTTATGATCCTCTTTGTATCCTCTACAACTAGTATCACCCAATATAGTTTTCATATGTCCTCAAAAAAAAGGTCAAGGACATGTGCTACACAAGTGTCCAAAAAAAGTGTTACATGTTTCTCTTGGAGGATTCTATTAGCTACCACATATATTTTTGCATTCTAGGTTATTATTTGCATCACATTTTTAACTTATAGGTCCATGATAACTTTCTCCAATATTAGAGACAAATTTGTAGCAGTTACCACCTTGTTGGATACATCCACCAATTTCAAGAACACCACATTATTCTTTAAAAAAACTTAAACATTAATGATGGTGCAATTTTTTTCCATCAATCAACCCATCAAAAAGAATAGTGCAACCATATTTCTTCTATTTTTTCTTTTCTCTTCCACCACTTCTCTTGGCCTATAAACTGCATTTGTGAGCAACCTACAAGTACAAAGTAAAACTAATCTTGAGTACATGATTTTGATAAAAAAATAGCTTAAATTAAATAAAAATAGTAATTATTGCAAATAAAATAAAATAACATAAATTTAGTCTACACTCTAAAAATAAAAATCAACATAACTTATCAAGTCTAAAAAAAAAATATTTAAAAACTAAAACAACTAGACCAACCTCCCACTCAAGTCTACATATGAAGGAGCCTTGTAGACTTTTCCTATAATGATCAATGTAGTACCAAATTAAGCCAATATGGATTGACTGCTACATTGAAAGGGATGTTTTTGAAGTACCAAAACTTAGCACAAGAAATGTTTTAATGCTCATACTCCTCCCTATTCCGCCTAGTTTCCTCCAATAATGGTTGTGCTCTAGGTGTGTTTATATACATAAAATAATCACCCATATATTGTGGCACTGATGGTGGTTCTCTACTAGAAAAAGTGGTGGTGAATTTATGGATACGTGGGCCATGAAGAGAGCCTAATATGTCCTCAAGTGCTACTTCTTCTTCAAGGTTGATTGGAACACCTTGAGATTAAGCTATGGTTGTGTAAACTACATCCACAACAGTCATCTTCCCTAACCTTATTTTTTCCCCTTGATCATGATCTTGTCTCTTAGTCCTTTGAATGTTTGGCCACACCAAAATCTATTATGTTTTCAATGTACTCTTTTTTGACACTCATCATTGACCAAATCAATATTTTGTCTCACTATCATGTGGAATTAGCATGTGTCTTCTACCCATCTCTAATGAAGGAGCCTAAAAAACTCATTAAGTTGTGATATTTAAATATCAAATGGGACCTGCATTTCTTCACACTGATTATTTCTTGTTCATTTTGAGGATATCCCAATCAAGGTCCTTTCGTAATCAAGAAAATGGTACCATGCACTTAATAAAGAATAAAAACAATTAGTGGAGGTTAACTCTCTACCCCAAAATGATAAAATAATTTAAAAGGTGAGACAATTAGGAGACCTATGCCTCGAAGTAGTAAAGATTAATGATGAAAAGTCTTAGCATGGGAATATTTTTTGGAGAAACTACTAGAATCATGGGCAACATTTTTTCTACATGATTCGTAGTGAATAGTCTATTAAACTCGAGAGTCTACATTGTTAATGAGAGCGATGGATGGATCCATAATTTCTAGTTTGGGGGTTTTACATTATTAAGAAGTCTTTCAAGCCTTAGAGCCACTGTTTATCATTATGGGATGTAGTATATAACATTTGTAATTTGCAACTTGATTTCCAGCCTTAGTGTATTTACTCTTAATAAAACATGGAAAATGTGGTTGTGTCACCTTTCTTATTTTTTTAATCAAGATTTTTAGTGTTGATTTCATTTGTGTCGGGTCTAGTTTATTTATGTTGTTCTTTTTGTTTTTCATTATTATAAGATTTAATGAGTCATGAAACTATCTTGCTCCTACATTTTTCTCTAATATGGGCGATGAACTCTACCAACTATAGTTTGTAGATCCTAGAAAGGAAAACCATTCGGGTGTATGTGGTTTCATTTGACCCTAGTAAGAACTATTCTTCCC
This sequence comes from Chamaecyparis obtusa, assembly GCA_027943335.1. Lineage (NCBI taxonomy): Eukaryota > Viridiplantae > Streptophyta > Pinopsida > Cupressales > Cupressaceae > Chamaecyparis > Chamaecyparis obtusa. Next base: position 677,185 of record BSBK01003289.1, on the reverse strand, counting down.
TAAGGAAGAGAATCATTTTAGGATGTATCTTATTTGGATTCCACTCAAAAATATTTTTCCTACATTGTCTCCTCCCTCTTAGAAAGCCTTACATTTGAAGGGGTAGATCTACCTCTATTTGGATCCCTATTTGTGCATTGTATCTACCCCCAGAGGTAGTATGCCATTGAAGTGAAGTATTCTAATTTTGTAAAAGTTTGGTTATGGATTTGCAAAGTATTACAAAAGCTTTGGTAGATCCTCCTCTTAGTATAGATTCTACTTTGAGTTTTTTCCTTCTCCTTTACCCCTGGGAACAAAGAGATAACTTTTGAAACCCCAGAGGTTATTTCACAAGGTGCACAAGGTCTCGCTCATATGAAACTTCTTAACTTCTCTTATTTAGGCACAAGCCTCTTAGTGATCAACAAGTTGCTCTCATGACTATTTTTTCCCTCTCCCTTTGTAGATGTTTCTCTTCTTAGGCAGCAAGAAAGGCATTAATTTCTCTTTTCATTTCCTTTGTGGCCCCATCAAAACCCCTAGAATCATGCCTAACTATACCTACAAGGTGTTATTTGAGGTAATTTATGCCTCCGTGAAATAGTTTTCACACTTAATACAAATTATGGACCTAGTTTCTAGTCCTTCAAAGACATGCTTACAAGCCTTATCTATAGCACCTTTAGCACAAGTGCCTACATATCTATATAGGAAATGCATCTACTAAGGTAGGCTATGAAGTTGAACTATTTGGAGAAGCTTAGGAGGCTATTTGATCTCTTAAGCAACAAAAGAAACAAAAAAAAAGGTGGTTTTTTAAAAAAAAAACTTTTTTGACATGTTGGGCAATTTATGCAGTTGTGATCAAGTTTTTAACACAAACTCATCATGTTGTTTCTAAAAATATTGCTTAAAACTCAAAGAGACAATGGTGAAAATACTTGTTGATCATAAAAACTTATGATTTTTCACTACTTGGCAAGTAGTTCAACTATGGTCTGCACACTACTATCTCTTACCTAACCAAAAAATACATAAAACTTAAATGCAACTGGGAAAATGATCAAACTTCTCACAATAAATCTCAACTCTTGGCATGACTTGTCATTATTTTTATTCTAATTGAACAACTTAATAATTTTTATTGGCTCAACTAATATTTCATAAAATAATATATATTCTAAGTGAATAAACCTTCATCAATCTATTTATGAAAATAGACTTAGACTTGTTCACTAAAAAAATGAGTATGTAGTTATATCAATTACAAATTAATTTTTTTGAAATAAAATCATACTTTAACTAAATATTTACTTTAGGTAATCAATCTCACAATCATAATACAAGTATTCTCTTTGAACAATGTTGTTCACATATGTTAACAATCTTCTTATTCTTTTAATATAGGTATCTAATGAGGTATACAACCATGAAGACTGAGTAATAGACTACATGATAGTTCTTTGATATCAAAATCAACCATATATAGATAAGAAACACATAAAATAATGTTTTGCTCTCCATTTACATATACCTAAATAGCCAAATCAATAGAAATGATATTGAAATGTTTTCAATAAATGACTTGTTACCTTGTGTTGATTTCTCTTGAAACCAATTAATAAAAAATAAAACTAATTTTCAATAAGTAAAGAAAAAGTAGGATTACACTATTAAGAAATGACATCAAGTTACACTTATTTATACCACTTTACTAAACTAGGTGTTGCAACATAATTGTTTTAAACATAGATTTGAGAGTTTTATAGATCAACTTAAAATCATTTTATACATTATGATATGAGAATTAAGGTTCATTACTTTTGTAACAATATATTCTAACCTGGATTCAATTATGGTTGTACATGAGAATATCCACTCGTTGGAGAAATCTAGGAAACATGGCTTCCTAATGAAGCTTGATTTATCCAAAGCCTACGATAGAGTGGACTGGGAGCTGCTATCCAAAATTATTCAAGCTTTTGGTTTTGAACATGGAGTGGTCAAACTTATTATGCAATTGGTTACTACAATTTCCTCCTTTGTGATTGTGAATGGTGGCTCCTCTCCCTGCTTCGAACATTTTAGGGGGTTGAGGCAAGGAGACCCTATCTCCCCTATCCTTTTCACCATCATGGTTGAAAGCCTTGGGAGATTCATTAAAAACCAGGTTATTCAAGGGCAAATCTCTAGCCCGCAACCTTCTTTAGCGGAGATCAAATGTTCTCACGAACAATTTGTTGATGATATGATACATATGGGGGAATCTATTGTCAAAGAGGTGAGGAATCTAAAAAAGGCCCTCAATTTTTACTCTAACACTACTGGTCAACATATAAACTAGGAGAAAAGTTTCCTGTATTTTTTTAACACACCTGAAGCTAGAATGAATAAAATCTCTTCCATTCTTGGGTGCAAGATAGGGAGGCTTCCTACCCCTTACTTAGTCTTGCCGCTGTGTTTAAAGCCAGAGACCAATTTTTGGAATGAAATTCTTGATAGATTCCACAATAAGTTGGCGGGTTGGAAAGGGGTGATTCTTACCAAGCTGGAAAAGTTCAACTGCTGAAGGCTACTCTTCAAAACCTTCCAGTTTATGCTCTAAGTCTGTTCAAAATTCCTCTGAAGTATATTGACCTTATTGAAAAAATTCAAAAAAGGTTCCTTTGGACTGGAGTTGAAGAGAAAAAGAGACTTAGCTTGGTGGTCTAGGAGAAGGTTTGTAAACCTAAGAAGCTGGGGGGCTGGGCATTAGAAACATAACTAATACAAATAAATCCCTTTTAGCTAAACAATGATGGAGGATATTTGAAGATGAAAAAGAATGGAATGCAATAATTAAAAGAAAATACCATCTCACTTCTCTTGAAGGTATTCTACAATATCAAAATGAAACCCAAGGCTCATTTGTTTGGAACAATATAAGCAAGGGTAAGAACCCGATCAGTAAAGGGGCTAGATGGAAGTTTGGAAATGGCAGGAAGATTTAATTTTGGAATGACAAATGGCTCTCGGATAAGCCTCTTATAGAGAATGAGGAGTGGAATATTGCGATCCAGGAATGTAAAGAGACCATTAGGGAATATGTGAGTGACTACTAGATTAATGAAGATTGGATTGACTTGGGGTTGAGGGATATCAGATTTAAAGAGGTGAATAAACAACTTAACAATTGGTTTATCAGAGAAAATAAGCTTGATGAACTGATTTGGGGCCCTACCATCTCTGGCAAGTTCTCGATTGCCTCTGCCTCAGCTCTTCTCATCCCTTTTGAGGATCAACCTTTCTGCACTCAGGTATGGAATAAAGATCTAATCCCTAAAATTAACATGTTTTTTTGTTGCTTGTTCAGAATAAAATCCTCACAATGGACAACCTCATGAGAAGAGGGTTCCAAATGCCTAATAGATGCATCATGTGATGTCAAGAAGCTGAGACATGTGATCACCTAATGATCCATTGCTCCTTTTCTAGAGAGGTCTGGGACTCCATCATTATGTCTCTGAACCTGAAGTGGGTTAAACCTCAAAACATCCAGGACTTTGTTTAGTAATGGCAAAGCCCTTTTCATGACAAAAATGCTAAGGATCTCTGAAAACTTGTTTTCCCTCACTTTACCTGACAAATATGGAAGGAGAGGAACAACATAATTTTTAGAGATTAAAAAACTCCCTCTTTTGGTTGCTAACTTTTTTACCAGAAGCCTTATGGAGAACTACAAAAGTATAGGTAAGAAGGATACCAACTCTTGGAATCCTAATCCTAAGAAGGACTGTACCATTTCTTGGGAGAACCTGAAGAGCAGAACTGATCTGAACCCTAGAGACAATGTTATGCGGTATGTTCCTCCCTCGGGATGGTTAAAAGGGAACTTTGATGGTTCAACTAGAGGAAACCCTAGAAGGGTTTGAGGGGGAGGCCTCATAAGAGACTGGACTGGTAATTGCCTAGCAGCTATAGCTATTCCTTTGGGAATTCAAACAAACCACGTGGTGGAGGATGAGGTGACACTTTATGTGGTGAAGATGGCTAAAGATATGGGTTGTTCAAAATTATGGCTCGAAGGTGACTCCCTCAACATAATAAATTGTATCAAAGGGAATTCTATGAGCTCCTAGACTATAGCTCATATAATAAACAAAATTAAAATGATAATCAACTCATTTAAGTAATGCCACATCACCCATATATACCATGAAGGTAATAAGCCGGTGGATAGGATGGCAAATGAAGGTATCCAGAGTGACATCATTAAAACATGGAGAGGGGAAGAAAATCTAAATGCCGAGATCATAAGTCTAATCACTTATGATAAAATTAATCACAATGAAGGGAAAATCTCTTAAAATTATGATGACAAGGATGAAACAATTATCGAGGAGGGCTGCATGTAAGGTGAAGTGTGGGATCATTATTTCGGTGTTAATGAGACATAGATTCTAGGTTATTTTAAGTAATAAGAAAAGCAATAGAAAGTAAAGCTATGAGATGAAGATTACTGGTAAGAAGTCGAGCCAAAATAGAAGCAGAAAGAAAAACATGGGAGGAGGTTTGAAGAGAGAGGATCCCTTCGACTATGAGAAATGGAGACAAGAGAGGAAAGTCTCGAAGAAGCTGAGAAAAGGAGGGGTCACTCAGTACATGGAAAAGCTTCACGGCTACGATAAATAGGTAACTTCCTTGTTTGCTGATGGCTGGGTTAGAGGTAAAGTCAATTTTTGGGGCAAATATTTCCCCCTCACTCTTTCCCTTATGGCTGAAATCACCGACTTACCCTTGGAGGGAACTCACTTACATAGAGGCAACCATCGGCTTGGTACTAAAGCTTTTAATCTCTTCCCAAAAACTGCTGATGAAAAATCTCTCATGACTAAAGGCAAAGGGGATTATGTGGATATTACTAAAATTAAGGATTTTTGGGCTAAAATGCTGAAGGTAATGATCAAGTACTTTACACTCGATGGGCGCTACTCCAAAATCTACAACCTACATTTTGTTCTGGCTAACCACTTTAGGCACAATAAGAGGATTTCTTTTTCGTACTCTCTTTTAAGCTTGCTGAATAGTAGCATAATGGAGCATAGGAAGAAAGTGAGTAATCCTGTGTTGCATGAGGGTTTGATCCTCCTCATTGGTGACTATGCAAGGGATATTATCCTGGACCCAATCCCTAAAAGGGTCACTGGCAAAAGAAAGGAGACCAAAGAGGTTGATAGAAATGCTGAAACCAACAAAAAGAGGAAGAAAAACAAGAAAAAAAATCTTTGATAGTAGTGATGAAGACGGCAATAAAAGTGATAAGGAGAAAGAAATGGTCAGTGGAGATGATGCTAATGAAAATAGCCCTCTTTCTCAGGGAAAGGGAAGTGCCAAGGAAGAAAATGTGGAGGTAGATTCTGGTAATGATGAGGAGAGCACCCAGGAAAAAGAGGACAAGAATCTTGAAGAGAAAGAGCACGAAGAGGACATGAACGACATTATGAAAGATGATAAGGAGGAAGAAGAATGAGGTAAAGAAGAGGATAATCAAGAGGAAGAAAAATAAGAGGAAGGAGCTGAAGAGGAGGAAGAAGATGCCCAAGACTCTCCAACTGAAGATCATAAGGAAGCTGCTCAGGATTTCCCTACTAAAGAAGAAAAAGTTGAAGATCTTATTGATACTAAGGATGGCAAGGACCTAGCTAGAAAAGAGGATGGTAAACGCCAAAAGGAGGACATCTTAGGCCTCCTGGTGGGTCAGGCTGAAGAGGAAAAGGATGCTAGTCAGAACTCCCCTGCTGCTGATGAAAAAGAAGAGGAACAAAATGAAACTAATGATGGTATGAACCATATGCTTAATGTTAATATTCAATGTATTTTAATTTTTAATTTATAAAAAGACATCAGCGATACGATATTGCTTTCTAAATTCTCCTCTTTTACCCAATTGTGTGAAATGCTTAATAATTATCATCAAGTGATTCAATTTGAGAGCACCACTCCAATGGCTCCAATTGATAAGAGTGATGCCACATCCTAGCTTTTTGAAAAAATTAAAAAACCAAAAGGCATCATCAAGATTGATAATTCATCAAACAACATTGATGCAAGTGGCAATAACATCCAAAGGTTTGGCTCCTTTGTCATCTTATTTTATACATTCTCATAATTTTACACCTCTTTCTAAATCTTCATATAATATAATGTTTAAATTTCCTAATTCTAATATCTTAACACTTCCTCCCATCAAGCCAATTGATCCTTCCAAACAATCCAACAAAAACTTTGATCCCAAAGCATTTTTCCAATATCATTGTCAACCTAGTCATCATACTAAAAAGTGTTTCCATTTAAAATCCATTGTTCAAGACCTCATTGATTCTAATGTTATATCTATTGAGGATGTTAACAATCAAGGAAACATATTTTTTGTAGTTCCCAAACGAAACTTACAAATTTATACCAATCCTTTGCCTTCCTATTCAACAAATACCATTGATTCTTTTCCTTCTTCCTCCACCCATGTTGTTGACTCTCCTACCATTCTGAGCTATGGCATTGAGTATACCGAGAACAAAAATATTGTCAACCTTATTGATCAATTTGAACCTAAACCCAAAGTTGAACCTTATTTTTTCATTATATTTGATCCTAGTGAGACTATTGAGGCACTTGATAGTCCTATTTACATAGTTGCAAAGATTAATAGTTTTCCCGCTCATAGAGTTATTATAGATCCTACTTGCACGGTGAATGTTATAACTAAATAACATCTTTACACTGGACAAATTGACCAATATTTTTATGGAAAATCTGATGTGATGAACAAAACATTCATTGGTTTCACTTATCCTACCCATGGTTCCATTACTCTTCCTATAGAATTTGGTAAGAAAACCTTAGATTTAACCTTTGTTCTCATCCCAACTTCTGATTAGTTTCAAGTGAGACTCGGTCTTCCTTGGCCCACCTATGAATTCTATAGTCTCTCTTATATATAAGTTTTCAAAATTTCCCCACAATGGATAGATCATCACAATTAACCACTTTCTATATCAACTTTTATCTACTTGAGAGAAATTTGACCTTGATTTATTTTGGCCATCCATGACTCAACTAGTTCAATCTCACAAACACAACTATTTCCTATTCTATCAAAAATACAAAATTAAGAAGATTTGTGAACTTATCAATTCCTCTCCTATAGTTCCATATCCTTTCCTTGGATCTAGACTTATTCCTACACCTTATAAACTTCCCATTTATTCTTTATTTACACCTCCTACATCCTATAATTTCTCTATAGTTGATATCTCTCAACCTATTGTGGTGTCTTACGTTCTTCCTCCCGAAGAAGGAAAGGACATGATGTTGATTGATCCTAAACCACCTTGAATCTCAAACAAAACCAAATGTAACTATTGTGTTCATGATTGTCATTTTAAACCTCATGCTAGAGCCTATGAACATGCTTCTCAAAACCTTTCCTCCCCTAAGACACATATTGATGCTTTGATTCCCTTTGATCAACCTATGCATAGCCCAAGGGAGGAATTTAATCTTAAAAAGATGGAATTGAACAAACATGATGATTATATTTGGATTGAATATCTAATTTTGATTAATATTAATGAAGAAGATACTCTTGATGATGATTTAAATATTTCTAATGTAAATGATGTTAATGCTAGTGATTCTGATGATATGTATGAGCTTATTAATATTAATAATGATTTACTAGCTAGATTTGCAAAATAATTATCTCTTGATCCTAGTGACAAACAAAGTGATTCATCCTTAGAGGATGGTCCTTATTTGGAACTAGCTATTGTTCCATTTATAGTGCTCAATGTTTTTCCTATTGCATGTTGTCCACCTTCCCTAAATGATACAGACCAAGTCAGGGAGGGTAGGTGATATGATTTATTAGATCTTCTTGTATGGTGGATTCCTTTGTGTGTTCATGTTCTAATGTGCTTCCCCTATGATTTATTTTCTTGTTATATGTTCTTTTTAGATTTCTTTAAATGGCCCTTGTTTCTTTGTTGGTACAAGGTGATAAAGGAATCAACCTATTGTGACATTCCTCTATTTTTATCGCATTTCCTCTATATGGCATATACTTGCTATGTTGTGTGTGTGCCATTGTTTGTAAATGTGTCTTTGTATTGTCTGATTAGGGATGACACAAAATGGTAGATACCATTATTTTTGGTCTCTCTAATGTCAACCCAAAAAGAATTCTTTGTATCTCTTATGTGACCTTCTTCTAGTGTGCTTCTAGTTCTGCAACCTTTAGGGGATGATGGTAGTTTATTTTTATATTATTATGATATACATAATTTATCATATGATCATACTAACCCTAGACTTAGTAGATCCAATTTTTGCTCTCTTTTGTAATGTGTTCATTTCTCTTGAATTTTCTTTGCTTAAACATCTCTTGTGGGTGCATGTATGTGTGTGGTTAAATATTGGTACTCAATTGGAATGCAACCAATACTCAATAAACCATTAACTCAATAATTTAGGTATTAGGAGTCCATATCAAATGAACCAACTAAATCCTCAAAAGTGAATTATTGTTTCCTAGTTGAAGTGAGTTTAATTTTTTTTATGATACTCATCAAATTGGCATGAAGGATTAGTGACTTGACTACTCCAAAATGGAAGATTCAAATGCAATGAAAAACTAGAAATGAACTAGAATGCAAGATTAACAAATATAGAATGAGAGATTTAAGATAGAATGGATGAAAACAACTAGTATTCTAGAATGAGAATGCAAGAAACTATGTTATGATAAAAAATACAAGAAAGAAAACTAGATTTATCAAATGCAAGAGAGCTAAGAATGAAGTAAACTAAGAATGAAAGAGAGCCATGAGAAACTAAGAACTAGGAATTCAAAATAGAAAGATTAATATAAGAATGCAAGAATGAAAGAACTAAGATGCAAATGATCATGATTGGGGCCCTTGAGCCAAGAAAGAGCTTCCTTTTAAAGGATTTGCCTCAAGAATGGAGGGTCGAGATCAAGAGGTGAAGATTGTGTTATTGAGATTAAGAGGGAAAAGGAAAGTGAAGGAGATGCAAGGTTAGGTAGAAATTAGTGGTGAGGATTAAGAGGAAAAAGAGATGTTAGGTATAATAAAACAAAATAGCAATTTTAAAAGCACAAATCCCCTTTAATTGCTAATTAATCAGGATTAAGTATGTGCACACATGTGAATGTGTTATTTTAATAAAAGTGTAGAAACTTTATATTAAAAGCAATATTTAGAAATTATAAAAATATCCAAGCTCTAGAAATTAGACCATAGTATAAGCTTGATATAAGACTTTTTATTTTATTTTTAATTATGCAAAGGGTTTTTCAGGTTTACTCTACACAATTATGTCTACTAAATATGCCTTTGATATTTAGGATTTTATTTGAGGCAATTTGACCAAAATTAGGGGCTTAGGTTCTACTAGAAAAATTTTAGTTGATTATATTTGCCCCTCTTTGAATTGACGCGCAAGCAGCGCATTGATTCAAATAATAGATTGTAGGTAAGGAACCAAATCTGAACTTGATCAAATAAAGATCGATGAAGAGATATCAACTCTAGACTTGATTAGGCGAAGAATCATGAGCAAAACCAGATTATCTAGCCTGATATGAAGTGATGAGACTTAATATCTATCCAAAGAACTTTGAGATAGCTACCTTGACAAATATTCTGAAGGAAGCCAAATACTTAATTGAGAGATAGTACCAGATTGATATGAGTCCTGATGAACCTGATATGCTCCAAGAATTATGTTAGATTGATATGGGTCCTGATGAACCTAACATGCCCCAAGAGATCAAACAGATGTCTGTCGGAGTGACCTAATATGAAGCAACGAGATCACTCTTTCAGAGAGGATGTAGAGAATCTCAACTTGATATGATTCCTAAAGTTGAGATGCCTTGAGTGATGATGTTTTAGTCACTGATTTACTTGATCGATAAAGATTTGGTTCAATTGCTAGATTTGTAGATTAGGAGATGAAGAAGATTTTCTATATTGTCATGCCTCCTCGGGATCGCAATGGAAAGGAAGAAAGAAGGTGGAAGTGAGTCGAAACTAATAGTATCAGCGGTCAACTATATTTGACCAAGAAGAATTGACTTTTCAACTTGACTAGGTAAATAATCTCAAATTTTGATTTCGATCCCGAAAATAGATTCAAGATGTCAAAATTAGCTAGGAGTGCAATTTCACATTAATTAGAGCAAGTTGAAAATTAGGTCAAAGATGATGATTCGCAGTTGACTACCTCGGTGGGGAGATAGGAAGGATGAAAAGAAAGCATAGCTCAAGAGAGACCATAAATGCACAACTACATGCAGCCCTAGAATGAAAATGCAGCCTAAGAGATGAGTCAAGTCACTGATCCTATAGCTATTTGTTTTTCATCATTTGAGCATTTGGGACATCGAAAGTTAGTACAACCTTCATTGATGGAAGAGTGACCATGGAGATATGAATACAACCTTATCAGATAAGATGTAGGAAACACACATAAGCATCAAGACATAAGTGTCGAGATGACCAGAACATGGTTTCTAGTTTGTTGTTGTTAGATAACACATGTATTGAGGCACAAGCTACCAAGATAACCAAGAGTGTCATCTTACGTGCTACACACAAGAAACATACAAGGATATAATTCCAACCACACATAAGTGTCCAAACAAAGATGGTCAAGGTATGTGCAGCATTCCAATCGTAATGGAGGCTCTTATTATAGACACCTAGTTTATTAGACCACTCAGGATCATTGAAATCACACCACAAGCAAAAATCAAAGAAGACATTGTTATGTCCCCATCTATGAATCTCTAGTCAAGTAGACATCATCGAGCGACCTTAAAAGATATAGCAAGCAAAAACCAATGATAACAGGCATCACATAAGAAAATAGTTCAACATAGTTATTTTTTAGTTTTCTAGGATGTAGTTTGTGTTGGGTGCTAAGGAACACCTTTGTGCTAATGTCAAAGTGAAAGTGTGCAGTGGATAGTGCAAGATCCAATATATGTTGAGAAACACAGTGATGTCTAGATTGGTAGTGTTAAGAAACATTGTAGGATTGGGGTGTTGAGAAACACCAAGTAGTGTCAATGATAAATTTTCCATCAGAAAGGATAGATAAACTGACTCAAGTTAAGCTCAAGAGATCGATCAAGTGATAAAGTGTTAATAGCTCAGATAGGCATACGATTTCCCCGAGGTGTCAGATAAGAACTGAGGACAAGACTAAGACTAGTTCCATCCCATGATGTCATAAGGAAACAAAGAGCAAGATGGATGTAGGGAGGTGGATGGAAGCACAAGAGCTTAGCCACATGTTGATAGATGTAGCATTGATTATAAGTGATATATATTTGTTAGGTTTTCACCAATTGGGATTATTCTATTTTTGCTACCAAGGCGCCTATTTCTAGGTTTTCACCAAGGTACATTTTTCCTCTTTTCCATTTTTTTGCTTTTTTTGTATTTTTTTTATATTTGATTTTTTGTGGATACATCAAGGCGCTTGTTTCCAGGTTTTCACTAGGATGATCATTTTTCAAGATATTTTACAATTTTTAGGATTTTTTTAGGACTTTATATTCTTTTTAGAATATTTTTTTTAGGACTTTATTGTTAGAATAACTGAGGGGGGGGGGGGGTGAATCAATTATCCTACAATCCCAAACTCTTAGATGTACTTTTCAAAAAAAATTCAATGATATAAACAACTTAGTAAGATAAAATATCAATCTATCTGTTCATTTACCAAATACCAGTAATTATCCAAACTGTGATTACCGATTAAATCAACTATGCAATATGTAAAGTATGATAGCAAAATAATCATAACAAATAACACATAACACAATGATTTAACATGGAAACCCTGCTAAGGGAAAAACCACTTGGGATCGGTAACCCAAAATATTTCACTCTTTTGAAGTGAGCTCGATTAGGAGCCAACCCAGTTAAAGGTTACAATGCACATTATCAAGTGTGACCTGGTCAGAGGATTTCTTGCTAACAGTGAACTCTTGACTAGTATTCATTATGCGGTCAACAAGATAACAATTAACATTCAACAAATGTCATATGGAAATACAATAAGACTGTTAAGTCCACTCAGTTAAGAGATTTTGCTAAATCAATGGTTAAACTGATACAGTTCTGATCTGATCCAAATACAACTCAATTGCAAATATTCAGATCTATGTTATGCTCATAAAACTCATCTGATCATTAATCAATTCACTTCCTCAATTTTCCCAACTTACTTTAATTGATGTATAGTTCTCTGATGTTCGGTAATGTCTGCAGCTTGCTTCTTTATGTAACCAGTTTGATCAGGAATGCATGAATAAAGTCTTCACATGAAATCTTCTGCATTCTATATTTTTTTCGGCATGTTTCAACAATGAAACTCATGTCTCTTAAATAGACAAGTAAACCATTTTCATATCAGCCATCAAATTTTGCCTCTTAATCTCCTTCGTCCATTTTTTTGCTTAAACCTTCCTCGGTAGATGTGTCCATAACATGTTTCAATCTCATCCTTTAGATCATCTCTAAATTAAATTAGTTGTGGATCTTATAACTAATTTCATCTGTAACCTCGAAGTCATAACAATTTCTAGCTCGTCAATTTCAGTCGGTTGTTCTTAGCATTTAATGTTTTCATTCATACTTAGTTAATACTAAATGTGTTGGTGATAACTAAATTGGTTATTACTGTCACTCGGTATACACTGCACTGGCTCGGTGTATACAAAATTCCTTAATTACTGACCACATTAACTTGTTCAATTCAAATCTCTTCTTCATAATAAATTAATGTAACATGCTCAATTCAATAATATAAAGCCATAGACTCATCAATAAGTTACCCAATGTATACCTTATCCTTATTTGTAATATCCATCTTTTCATTATATAGATATCTCATTTCTTCACCTTTTCTTCCTTCTATGGATATTCAGATGTTTGTAACTATCATGATAAGTATAGTCAAGATTAGTTAACATCAATTACAACATATTGACTGATTTAATCATCTTACATATTACTTTAATAGGTCAGCTATCTCTAATTAATGTTCCTTCAGTTCATCTAGATATTTAATCAGTTGTAGGTCATCAATCTCTCCCTTTGGCATTGATGGCAACATAGACAATATGAAATATGCCATACACATACCAAACATGTATTCTAAAACTATATAGATAAATATTGTAGCTCGGTAAGCTCTCCCTAGCTTGATATTTAATATGTTTAATCAGTACATACAACATTCCATGCAGACTCTCCCTGCGGATTTGATCGTTTTAGCTCTCTGATTCTTTCTCTTGTTCTCATCAACTGATATTTCATAAAACTTCCTCTCCCTTTGAAAAAAATGCCAAAGAAAATAAACAACTCTTCATCAGCCAAGTAATTCTCTGTTGTTCGGTCCAGATCAAGTACCTTCATGTACTGATAAACAATTCTCAGTTCCAACTTCTACAATCTTTCACAACCTTAGAAATCCTAAAGTGAGAGCTATGTGCATCAACATGAATGATTTTCTGACAAAGTATAGGTTGATGCAACCTCCTGATCACCTTAGTGACCAATAGACAGGGGAAAAACCCCTACTCTAGTCCTCAAATACTCAAAAGTGTCCTTCGGTAAGGGCTTGGTAAAAATATTAGCAAGTTGTTCTTTAGATTTCACAAATTCCAGTTTCACCTACTTCTCTTGAACTTTTTCCCTTAAGTAGTGATACCTAATAGATATATGCTTTTTTTTAATGCATCACCAGATTCTTGAAAATGTTTATAGCACTAGTGTTGTCACAATATATAATCACCGGGCCAGTGATCACTTCATTCATTCCTTCCAACACTTGTTTTATCCAAGCAATATTTGAATAATTTGCAGTAGCAACAACATACTCTGCTTCAACAGTAGATTGAGAAATGCATGCTTGTTTCTTGCTTATCCAAGTCACAAGACTTTCTCCTAAAAAGAATGCTCCATCTGTTGTGCTCTTGTAGTCATCAATGTTTCCAGCCCAATCTACATTAGAGTAAACTCTGAATTCAAATTTGCCTTCCTTTGTGTACCATAAACCATAGTCTTCAGTCTTCTTCAAGTATCTCAGAATACCTTTAACAACAACCATATATGAATCTTTACGATTGGCAGAAAATCTTGCCAAAATCCCAACTACGTGTGCTATATCAGGCCTACTGTGTACCACATACATTAGTTTTCAAATCATTGATCTATACAATGTCTGATTTACCTCAGTTGATTCATCATCCTTTGTCAACTTACATCTTGTTACCATTGGTGTTCCTACCAGTTTTGAATCTTCCATGACAAAAGTCTATAACACTTCCTTAATGTATTTCGATTGAGTGGTGAAAATCCCATCATTCTGTTGTATAATCTGCAAACCTAGAAAGAATTTAATCTCACCAAACATTGACATCTCAAATTCCTTTCTCATTTCATCAGTAAAGGATTTGCAAATCAAATCATGTCCTCTAAAGATTATATCATCAACAAAAATTTCAGCAATCAAAATATTATCATCAAATTCTCCTTTCATGTACAAATTACTATTATCACTTGTCCTTACAATGCCAATACTGATAAGATAAGCATGTAGTCTTTCATACCATGCTCTTGGTGCTTGCGTCAGTCCATAAAAAGCTTTGTGCAGTCTACATACCATGTTTTTTTTATTTGAATCAACAAAACCTTCCGTTTGCTCAATGTAAACCTCCTCCTCAAGAATTCCATTCAGAAATGCTGATTTCACATCCATTTGATATACTTTGATACCCTTATGTGTAGCATATGAAAGTAATATACAGACTCCTTCAAGTCTTGCTACTGGTGCAAAAATTTCACCATAGCCTATACCTTCTTCTTGTGCATATCCCTTGCATACAAGTCTTGCCTTATTCCTAGTGACCTCACAATTCTCATTTAACTTGTTTCTAAAAATCCAATTAGTACCAATTACATTTTTATCCTATGTTCTTGGTACCAACTTCCATGTCTTATTTTTCTCAATCTGTTCAATTTCCTCATTCATAGCCTTAATCCATTCCTCATTTTAAAGTGCATCTCTAACAATCTTAGGCTCAAATTCATAAACTAAGCATGTGTTTTGTCTTAACTTACTTCAGGTAATCATGCCATCTTTCTTGTCTCCAATGATTTGGTTCTACAGATGGTGTCTTCTAACAAATCTTCTTAGCACTTGTTCTCTTCTTTGCTCATCATTCGGTTCAGGTTCATTTTCTTGCTTGCTAGCTTCTTCCTAGTTCTCGGTTTGCATTTGTTGATTCTCAGTAGCATTTTCCTGATGCTCGATAGATTCAACCTATGGCTTCGGTAGATAGTCTGGATTCTCAATATATGTAAACCTACTGTAGTCTTCTAGTTCCTTCATGCTTTCTTCATCATTCTTTTCAATAAAATCATCAAATTTTACATTAGCACTTTCAACCATTTTATTAATAGCCTTGTTCAAACATTTATAAGCCTTACTCTTAGTGGAATATCTTAAAAATATTCCTTCATCACCTTTAGAGTCAAATTTACCATTCCTATAATCTTTTAGAATGTAGCATCTACTTCCAAAAATTTTGAAATAACTTACATTCGGTGTATAGCCAAACCATAACTCATAAGGTGTCTTGTTTGTGTCTTTCTTCAGTTGAACTCAATTCAAGGTATATACAATAGTGCTAACTACTTCTCTCCAGTACATTTTTGCAACATCTTTCTCAATCATCAATGTTCTGGCATAATCAACAATAGATTTGTTCCTCCTTTCAGCAATCCCATTCTATTGTGGTGTCCTTGGTGTAGAAACCTCTCTTTTGATTCCATGCTCATTTCAGAAATTAGCGAATTCATCATAAATAAACTCACCTCCTCTATTAGATATTAATCATTTTAATTCTTTACCAGTTTCTTTTTCAACATTAGCCTTATGCCACTTAAACAACTTGAATGATTTTGATTTCTCTTTTAAGAACATGACTATCATCATCCTAGAGTAGTCATCAACAAATAAAATAAAATATTTGTCACCATAATAGCTTTGAGTTCTCATAGGACCACATAAGTGACACAAGGGCATGGGCCAAGAGGGGCCAAATGATGGCACACCCTAATGATCCAAGTTGCTCAACAACATGCGGAAGCAACAACACACAATAGTGAGGGAGAGAATGCAGGATCTTTCATTAACTTTTCATCAAATAGAATCATACATGTCGGGTTGTAAGGCCTTCAAAGTTGGGGCCAGATATTACAATGAATTACAGAAGTCCTCAAACATGCTAGGATCTGCCAATGATCTCCAATTGATTATCTTCTTGTCTCTATCCAAAACTACCTCCTAAACTACAACCAAACAACTACATTTATACAAAAGTTTTACCAAAATGAGTCAGCCTTCAAATCCACAATCAATGGAAGGAACAGTCAAATCTAGGACCACACACCTCCCAAAGATGGATTCCAACATTAAATCAATGACCCATAATAAATGCACAAGTCGGCTCAACAGAAACTTGAAAGAAACTACTCAGTAAGCAAGGATGACCAAGCAATAGACAAGCATCGTCAAGCGCTAGTGAAACAACCAACCACCCAGGAGATAACTAGCCACACTCAGTAACCAAAGGAAACCAACCAACTACCGACCAACTCAGTCAAAGAAGGAACCGAGCAACACAGACAAACTCCAAAATGTTTTTGGTGACACAGGATTGCCAAGGACCCAAGATGCTCCTACATCAGACACCTGGGGTTATTTTGAAATGATTCTCTGAATAATTTAGTAGGTATGATCTGAGCTACATCCAACTCAGACTATGAAATCCATGAACTATCTTCCATCGGTCTATTCTTCCATTTTACCAGATATTCCATATATTGTTTTCCTCTTGTACTTTTTCCAACTCTTTGCTTCAGGATCCGCTCAACTTCTTCATTCTGCTTCTTAGGATACTCTGTCAGTATTGTCACTTCTTCATCAAGTTCATGATACTCATACAAATTAGCAATGTTGAAAATAGGTGATATGTCCATGTCATCAAGTAACTCAATCTCATATGCATTTCCACTGTCAAATTTCCTGAAAATCTTGCAAGGTCCAAACTTCTTCATCTTCAGCTTCCCATATGTTCCAACAGGAAATCGACCTTTCTTTAAATGAACCATCACTTCATCACCAACATCAAAAGTCTTGTGTCTCCTTGATCTATTAGCTCTGTCTTTGTATTTCTGATTACTTCCTTCCAGCTTCAGCTTCACATCTTCATGCAATGTCTTCATGTACTCAACAAATTTTACTCCTTCAACACTTCTCTTACTTTCATTAGCAATGTGTCTCAAATCAAATATACCTCTCAGTGGTGTGCCATTCACAATCTCAAATGGTGTCTTTCTAGTACTCCTATTCACTAAATTATTGTATGCAAACTCTACTTGTGCCAACACAAAATCCCAATTACTAGGTGTGTCTCCAACTAAACATCTCAAAAGATTTCCCAAACTTCTGTTCACAACTTCAGTCTGTCCATCAGTTTGTGGGTGAAATGTAGACCTATATTTCAACTCAGTGCCAAATTTCTTCCAAAGGGTCTTCCAAAAGTATCCAATAAATTTACTATCTTGGTCAAAGATAACACTCCTCGATAATCCATGCAATTTGACAATTTCCTTAAAGAAAAGATCTGCTACATGTACTACATCTGATGTCCTTCTACAAGGTATAAAATGTGCCATCTTTGAAAATCTATCTACAACAACAAATATAGAATCATTACCTCTTACTCTCTTTAGTAAGCCAAGAAAAAAATCCATACTGATGTCAATCCAAGGTTTCTCAGGTACAACAATCGGTACATACAATCTAGTATTCTGACTTACTCCTTTTACAACTTGACAAATTCCACAACTTTTCACAAATTTATGAACATCTCTATACAACTATGGCCAATAGTATTTCTCCTCAAGAAAATTCCATGTTTTATCAATACCAAAATTTCTAGCCAAACCACTATTATGCTTCTCCTTCATCAAATTAGTTCTCATTACTCCTCTCGGTATACACAACTGAATACCTTTAAATAACATACCTTCCTGAATAAAATATTCATCCCATTTAGTATCTTGTTGATCTTGAATAGGTGCTCTGCACTTTCTCCATGGCTCAGAAAAATCAAGGTCAAACTCATAAGAATCTCTCATCTCATCAAAACCAAGAATTTCAATTTTCATCTCGATCATCAAAGATCTTCTTCTACTCAATGCATTAGATACTCGGTTAGTGACTCCACTCTTATGCTTTATCACAAATGTGTAACTCTGCAAATACTCAACCCATTTCATATATCTCTGATTCAACTTATTCTGAATACCCAAATAATGTAAAGCCTTATGATCGGTATACAACACAAATTCACTCGGTATCAAATAATGTCTCCATTTCTTTAGTGCTTGAACAATAGCATAGAATTCTTGATCATACACAAAATATTTCCTTCTAGCATCATTCAACTTTTCACTAAAGAAAGCAACAGGTTTACCTTCTTAACTCAACACAGCTCCAATTGCACTTCCACTTGCATCACATTCCACTTGAAATACCTTTTTAAAATCAGGCAATGCCAAAACAGGTAATTCAACAACCTTCTGCTTTAGAGTCTCAAAACTTTTTTCAGCTCCATGTTTCCACTTGAATTCTCTTTTGTCTCCTCTCATAGTCTCAGTCATAGCATTACAAATTGAACTGAAATTTCTTATGAACTTTTGGTAAAAACTTGCCAAACCATGAAATGATCTTACCTCACTAGCATTCACAGGTGTAGGCCAATTTAAAATAGCTTCAACCTTTTCAGGATCCATCTTGAAACCATCAGCTGAGATCACAAATCTCAAATACACAATCTCCTCTTTCATGAATGAACATGTTTTCAGATTTATAATCAAATTTTCCTCTTTCAATCTCTACAAAACTTGTCTAACATGCAACAAATGTTCTTCTATGGTCTTACTAAGTATCAAAATATCATCAAGATATACAATCACAAAATTACCCAAGAATTTCTTTAAAACTTCATTCATCAGCCTCATAAAAGTACTTGGTGCATTAGTTAAACCAAAGGGCATAACCAACCACTCATACAAACCTTCTTTTTTCTTGAAAGAAGTCTTCCATTCATCACCCTCTCTAATTTTGATATGATGATACCCACTTTTCAAATCAATTTTGGTGAAATACTTTGCTCCAATCAAACTGTCCATTATGTCATCCATTCTCGGTATAAGAAACCTATACTTCACTATTATCTTATTGATTGCTTTGGAATCAGTACACATTATCCATTCTCCATTCTTTTTCAGTGCTAATACAACAGGTACTACACAAGGACTCAAACTTTCTCTAATCAAACCTTTCTCCAGCAACTCTTGAATCTGTCAGTTCAATTCCTGATTCTTGGTAGGTGTCAACTGATGAGGTGCCTTATTCGGTAAACTAGCTCTCGGGATTAGGTCCATGCAATGATCAATGCTTCTTTTCAATGGAAAACCATTAGGTACATTATCATAAATGACATCATTATACTCGGTGAGTAACTTATCAATCTTTTCAGGGACATTATCCTCTATTTTCTTACTCGATTTGTTAGGAATCACAACAAAACATACATAATTATTTTTCAAAGAGTTAACAAACTTTCTTCCTTCCATCAAGAAAACTTTCACAGATTAGCAAACATTACTAACAGGTTCTTCCATCAAAGGTAACAAGATTTATTTCTTTCCATCAGCCACAATAGTATACTTATGAAATCTCCCATCATATATAGCATGTCTATCATATTACCAAGGTCTACCCAACAAAATATGACAACAATCCATAGGCATGATATCACATAACACCTTATCATAGTACTTTCCAATCTTCATATTCACATAATATTTTTTACTTACCAAGAGTGTATGCTCATCTTTGATCCATGAAATCTGATAAGGCTTTGGATGTACCAACCTTTCCAACTACAACTTTGTGACCATCTCTTCAGATACCAGATTCTCCAAGCTACCACTATCAATGATTACCTTCCAAACTTTATCAAAAACTCTACATCTGGTCTTAAAAAAACTTTTCCTTACCAGATCTTCCCTTTTGCTCTCATTCCATAGTGCTCTCCTTACCATCAAGTTATTTTCTTTCTTAGGTTCATTCGGTGACTCTTCTTGCACCAAAGCATTTCTACTTCTACCATCCTTCTTACTAGCATGTGTACATTCAAAAGATCTATGTCCTTCTTCTCCACAATTGTAACAAGTTCCTCAGAAACTTCCTCTACTATAACCACCTTGGTAGTTACTGCCTCTGCCTCTAGATGAACTTTCACCTTTCCACTCGGTCTTGCCTTTGTCCAGATTTGTCTTTTCTGGTTTAGATCTACCATTTTCACCATTAGATCTACCTCTTCCTCTAGGGAATCTACCACCTCAACCTCTTTTCCTTTTCTCATGTCTTTTGTTCAATTTCTCCTTGGCCTTCAATGCAAATTGATAAGCCTCTTCAATATTTTCCAACTTGACCAAACTAATTTCCTCTTGGATGGAAACTCTCAAACCATTCAAGTATCTAGCAATTCTTTCCACATCATCTTCATCATGTTCAGATCTGATATCTAATCTATAGAATTCCTCAGTATATTCCTTCATCGAGCTATCTTTCTCCCTTAAACTTTGCATTCGTCGAACTAGGTTAATCTAATAATCACAAGGTAAGAACTTTCCTTTCAATTTGTTCACCATTTTATTTCATACCTTGATTTTGTCTTTGCCTTTCCTCTTCCTATCCAATTACAGATGTTCCCACCATAAGGATGCATGGATTTTCAACTTTGTTCTTGCAATCTTCGCTTTCTTGTCTTTAGGAATGTTTTCATACTCAAAATACTTTTCCATCTTGGTGATCCAGTCCACCAATTCATCAGAATCTAATTTTCCACCATACTTGGGAGGATTGAAATGTAGTGTAGACTTCAAACTTGTCAAAGCCTTCGAAAATATTTCTTCACCTTGATCCATAATAGGTGCAGGTTCTGCATTCACCTGTTCTTCCTTAATTTCATCATCACTAACATCTTCAAAATGTTTGTCTCTTCTTTGGGCTATTTCAACAACTTCTAACCTAGCGGTAATCTGCCTTAGCATATCTGCCAATCCTGGATCTGCATCTCGCTTCCCATGAACCATCTTGACAACCCTCTACAATTGCAAGTCAGATCGCAATCTGCTACCCCACAACAATCAACTAGGGCTTCTCAAGAGGAACCTACAAACCTAGATCTGCAAACCTAGATCAAGATCTCACCTCGCTCTAATACCACCTAATGCAAGGGCATGGCCTAAGAGGGGCCAAATGATGGCACACCCTCATGATCCATCCTGCTCAACAACACGTGGAAGCAACAACACACAACAATGAGGGAGAGAATGCAGGATCTTTCATTAACTTTTCATCAAATAGAATCATACATGCCAGGCTATAAGGCCTTCCCAATTAGGGCTAGATATTACAATGAATTATAGAAGTCCTCAAACATGCGAGGATCTACCAATGATCTCCAATCTATTATCTTCTTATCTCTATCTAAAATTGCCTCCTAAAATACAACCAAACAACTACATTTATACAAAATTTCTACCGAACTAAGTCGGCCTTCAAATCCACAATCAATAGAAGGAACGGTCAGATCTGGGACCACACACCTCCCAAATATGGATTCCAATATTAAATCCATGACCCATAATAAATGCACAAGTTGGCTCAACAAAACATTGAAAGAAACTACTCGGTAAGCAAGGATGACCGAGCAATAGACAAGCATCATCGAGCGCCAGTGAAACAACTGACCGCCTAGGAGATAATCGACCACACTTGGTAACCAAAGGAAATAGACCAACTCAGTTAAAGAAGGAACCGAGCAACACAGAAAAAATCCAAAATGTTTTTGGTGACACAGGATTGCCAAGGACCCAAGATGCTCCTACATCAATAAGTTAGTATGTACCAACTCCAAAATACCTTTAGATGAATAGTCTTTGCTTTTAAAACTAGATTTGGTCATCTTCCCTTTCTTACATTGATTGCACATAACATGATCAAGTTTGGTTAGACTCGGTAAACCTCTAAATCTTCTCTTTTTAATGATCTTAACCATGTTATCAAAGATCACATGACATAGTCTCTTATGCCACAACCATACATCTTCATTTTTCTCCAATAAACAAGAAGTTTCAGCATTGTCAAGATAGAATAGATTACCTTTTGATTGTCCTCTAGTACCGACCAACTTTCCAGTTCCATCATAGATTTTCACCTTCTTTCTTTCAAATGCAACTCAGTGACCTGAGTTATTCAGCTATGCTACACTTAACAAATTTTATTTAAGTCCTTTTACCCAATATGCATTATCATATATAATCCTATCATTCAATAAGATAGACCCTTTTCCTTTCACTTGACAAGGTGTATCATTTCACATTTTCATTGATCCTCCATTATAGTGTTCAAGGTATTCAAATTTATCTTCATCACCAGTCATGTGATGTGTACAACCACTATCAATGATCCAAGTATCATTCTTGCTAACTTTAGAAATAAGGGATGTTTCTACATATCTTTCCTATTCTTCTGAATCATCTTTCATTGCAATAAATACCACTTCAATTTCATCATCAGTGTTAGTGTCAGTGTCATTCTCATCTTCTTGAACAAGGTAACATGCCTTCTTGCCTTTGTCTTTGTAATCTCGGTTGTTTCTTCTGTTATAGTGTTGGTTTCCTTTGTTATCTCTTCTGCCAAAATTTCCATCACTAGATCAGTCATTGTCTTTATCTTCTTCTTTCCTATTAGGACATCTAGCAGCAATATGGCCAATCTCTTTACAATTAAAACAAGCTAAAGGTAACTTTCCTTTATACCTTCCTTTACCTTTCTGAAGTCTCTGGGTCATAAGTGCTTCAAGCTCATCAAGCTCATCTTCGTTGTCACTGCCACTTTCATTCTTTATGTTATGATTACTGCTAGATTTACCAATCTTTAAGGATGACATAAAACATACTCAACACTTTGTACAACACTATTTTCATAATTATTCAGCTCAAAAGTAGTTAACTTCCCAATCAGACTATCAAGTGTAAGAGTACTACCAGGTGCAGACCTCATTTCATGAATTGTAGATATTCTAATTGCATAGATAGGCAACAAGGTTCTCAATATTTTACTTACAACAATATCTTCAAAAATAATACCTCCTACTCCTTGAATAGCATTGACTACCTCTTTGATTCGGTTGGAGTATTATGTGATGTTCTCACCTTCCTTCATCTTCATGTCATCAAATCTACCTCTTAGACTTTCAGCTCTGGCTCTGATTACATTTACATCACCACCATGAACTAGTGCAAGTTTATCCCACATTTGTTTTGTTGTAGTGCATGCTTTGACATCTTCAAATTCAACATCAGTTAGAGCAGCAACAATCTCTATCATAGTTATATTGTGCTCATGTTCATCTCTCAACTAATAAACTGTCAAAGGTCCAATAGTCAGTTGTATGTAGCCATTGTCTAGTAGAGTGATAGAAGATTCTCTAATTCCAGATATGTGTAGCCTCATCCTACTTTTCCATGTGGTGAAGTTGTCTTTGTTCATCTTAGGTACTTCCCTCTTATACATCTTGTGATCTTTTGCTCAAGTCCTTGAAACTTTCCTCCAAGCAACAAATATGCTCTGATACCAATTGTTAGAATAACTGAGAGGGGGGTGAATCAATTACATCAATTATCCTATAGACCCAAACTCTCATATGTACTTTTCAAAACTTTTTCAACAATACAAACAACTTGGTAAGATAAAATATCAATCTATCTGTTCATTTACCGAATGCCAGTAATTATCCAAACTGTGATTACCAATTAAATCAACTATGCAGTATGTAAATTATGATAGAAAAAAAATCATAACAAATAACACATAACACAATGATTTAATGTGGAAACCCTGCTAAGGGAAAAATCACTTGTGACTCGTAATCCAAAATATTTCACTCTTCTGAAGTGAGCTCAGTTAGGAGCCAACCTTGTTAAAGGTTACAATGCACACTGTTAGGTGTGACCTGGTTAGAGTATTTATCACTAACAATTAACTCTTGACTAGCATTCACTATGGGGTCAACAAGATAACAATTAAGATTCAATGAATGTCATATGGAAATACAATAAGAATGTTAATTCCACTCGGTTAAGAGATTTTGTTGAATCAATGGTTAAACTGATACAATTTTTATCTGATTCAAATATAACTCAATTGTAAATATTCAGATCTATGCTATGCTCATAAAACTCATCTGATCATTAATCAATTCACTTCCTCAATTTTTCCCAACTTATTTTACTTGGTGTATAGTTCTCTGACACTCGGTAATGTCTGTAACTCGATTCTATCTGTAACCAGTTTGATCAAGAATGCATGAATAAAGTCTTCATGCAAAATCTTATGCAGTCTATATTTTGTCCAACATGTTTCAACAATGAAACTCATGTCTCTTAAATAGACAAGTAAACCATTCTCATATCAAGCATCAGATTTTGCCTCTTAATCTCCTTCATCTATTTTGCCTCTTAAACCTTCCTCGGTAGATGTGTCCATGACACATTTCAATCTCATCCTTTAGATCATATCTAAATTATGTCAGTCATGGATCTTATAACTAACTTCATTTGTAACCTCGAAATCATAACAATTTGCAGCTCATCAATTTCAGTCGATTGTTCTTAGCATTTAATGTTTTCATCCATACTTGATTAATATTGAATGTGTTGGTGATAACTAACTTGGTTATTACTGTCACTCGGTATACACTGCACTAGCTCGGTGTATTCGTAATCCCTCAACTACCGACCACATTAACTTGTTCAATTCAAATCTCTTATTCATAATAGATTAATGTAACATGCTCAAGTCAACAATATAAAGCCATAAACTCATCAATAAGTTACCCAATGTATACCTTATCCTTATTTGTCATATCCATCTTTTCCTTATGTAGATATCTCATTTCTTTACCTTTTCTTCCTTCTACAGATATTCAGATGTTTGTAACTATCATGATAAGTATAGTCAAGATTAGTTGACATCAATGACAACATATTGACTAATTTAATCATCTTACATATTACTTTAATAGCTCCATGATCTCTAATCACTATTCCTTTAGTTCATCTAGATATTCAATCAGTTGTAGGTCATCATTTATATGTTTTTTAGAATTTTTTTACGATCATAGATTATTGTAAAAGTGTTAGGATTAACAGTCCACAATACAACTGAGAGGGGGGGGGGGGGGTGAATCAGTTGTATGACAGAATATTAAACTTTAAACTTTAAGCTTATCAATATCAGATCCAATGAACACAATGAATGCCAACACAATAACACAATATTTTGGTTACGGGGAAACCCTGTTAAAGGTAAAAACCCCGGTGGGAATTAGCACCCACTAATGATGTACTGAAAGTATAGTAATCCTTGTTAGAAGATATAGCAGTGTTAGGAGCTTATTGAAACATTACAGTACATAGTCCTGGTTAGAGGATAGACCCTATTGTTAGGAATGAATGCTAAATGTTTGGCAGCCATTCTGTAGCTGTTGTTGTTGCATTCATGACTACGATTGTCATTGATGTCAGCACAGTGATCTACCAAAGACTTGCAAAGAAGTAGATAGATTTTGGATTAACACATGTGGGTTATTGTAGTTGGAGCTATGTGATGTTGAGGATATATTATTTCATATGTTATATGTCTATGGTTAAGAGCGCAAATAGTAATTCATTTATTCATGGAAGTTATGAGCATTTTGGTGGAAGCAGTATTCAGGCAGTGTTCTTGAGTAGCAGTTTGTGGAAATCGGATGATATCTCCTAATCAGGATGGAATCTGGTTTTGTATAGTTAAAGGGAAGTTTAAGACACTTTGATAGTGACATGGATGACAACACAAACTTTGAGGTTGCACGAGTGAAGAATTATTCTATTTGGAAGCTGACAGTTTTGTGTAATTTTGATGTAGCATGTGAAAACTTTTATGTTGTAATTGTATGCTGACTCATTTGTAATTATTTGAGTGTGGTATAAATGAAGGAATGTATTTCCTTTTTTTAGTGTGGTTGTGTGTGATTTTGTATGCATGAAGTGAAGAAAAGAGCTAAGTGTGAAAGCAAATATGTGAAGGAAGACATGTGAGGTACATAGATCTGAAATTGAGATCTGGTGTAACATTGAGTGCGGTTTCGCATAGTTAGAGAAGAGGTAACATATTATTCTATTGAGTAATACAAAGATTATTTGGATATGTGTTCAGTGATCTTACCCTGAAGTTGTTTGGGCAATGGGTCCTTCTATCTTCCATAACTCTTAACAGGGTTAGCATCTTTTAACAGGGATTCAAAATCTCCTAACAGAGATTCATATGTACTAAATGTATTTCATAAGACTCCTAACAAAGTCCATCCTTTCACTAGGAATATTCATATTAGTGCATCTTTTGTGGGCATCATTCCCACCGGGGTTTACTCTTTGATCAAGAGGTTCCCTAGTCAACATATCTTGTGTCATTGTGTTATTGTGTATGAATATCTTTCTATGGTTAATGATTATACTATTTATATAGTTTAATGTTGTTGAAGATGATAAAAGTTATAATTATCTGATAACTGATTCACCCCCCCCCCCCTCTCAGTTATCTTTGTGGACTTTACTTTCTAACAATTGGTATCAAAGTGGTAGGTCCTTGAAAAAGAAGTTTAATAGCTTAAGGAGATCCATGGCAAATTTCAGGAAAGAAAGCCCTAAGTTTGATGGAGTAAATTTTGATAGCTGGAAAGAAAATATGAAGACACACCTACTGTGTTTAGGACCAGGTTATTGGTTGATTACAAAGAATGATAAGACTATCATTGAAGAGGACAATATTGAAACATGTACTACCGATGAGAGAGATCTATTCATGTGTAACATACCTGCAAGAGAAGCACTTTTGACAGCCCTTCCGGAGAATGAGTACAGTCAGGTAAAATGTTTGAAAAATTCTCATGAAATTTGGAATGCTTTACACTCTACTTTTGAAGGTGATGAACATGCAAAAAGAGTTAAATTACATAATTGGATATGTGCATTTGAAGATATAAGAATTTTGGAAGATGAATCTATTAGAAGCTATATTGGTAGAATGTCAGAAATTATTACAAGTATAAAATCTTATGGAGGAACAAAGATAGAGAATGAAGTGATATGGAAAATTTTGAGGACATTGACCCTTGTATTTAAGTAGACAACACAGATGATTGAACAAGTTATACCTTGTACTACAAACTTTACAAGAGAGACTCTTCTTGGAAGATTGGAAGCAGTAGAAATGAACCTGAGATTATCAGGAGACTTACCTAGAATGGAGACAGCATTCAGTGCTCTTAGTGTTCACCCTAGTTTGTCAAGAAGCATCAGTGTGAGTGGAGATTATGCTGGCAGCAGCAAATCTAGAAATGAAGAAGACAAGAAGATTGAAGAAGGTATTGCCTTTCTTGTGAAAAGAGAACCAGATGTTAGTTGACAAGGGATATCAAGTTTGGTTTACTGAGAAAACTTGTGTGATAAAGGATAAAGATGGAAATTTGATTGGAACTGGATCTAAAACCAGAGGTAATGTATTTCAGTTGAATCCTATTGAGATGACATGTTTGATTACTAAGATTGATGACTGTTGGTTATGGCATAGAAGGTTTGTCATATAAACTTTGACAATATTGTGAAAGTAAGTACTACACTTGTAGTAGGAGATTTACCTAAAATTATGAAGCCTACTAACATGATTTGCAAAGAATGTGTATTGGCTAAACAAAAGAGAAGTTCTTTTCCTAGTAAGAAGTTTACATCTACAAAAAAGCTAGAGATTGTTCATACAGATTTGAGCGGTCCTACTAGGACTAGAGGATTCTATGGAGAAAGGTATTTTATGATTCTTGTTGATGATTTTACAAGAATGATGTGGATTGCATTTCTTAAAGAAAAATCTAAAGCATTTGATAAGTTTAAGATTATTAAGAATAAAGTTGAGAATGAATCTGGAATGAAGATTAAATGTTTGAGATCTGATAGAGGTGGAGAATTTACTTCTAGAGAGTTTAACACCTTTTGTGAAGAAAATGGCATTAAGAGACAGTATTCAGCCCCTAGAACACCTGAACAAAATGGCATTGCAAAAAGAAGAAATAGATCAGTGACTAAAGTAGCAAGAGCGATGTTATTTGAGAATGATTTGGAAAAGATATTCTGGAGAGAAGCAGTGAACATAGCAGTGTATACAATGAATAGAGTACAAATCAGAGCAGACATAGACAAGACACCTTATGAATTATGGTTTGGACATGCACCCTCAGTTAAGTATTTTAGAATTTTTGGAAGCAAATGTTATATAAAGAGAGATGATGATATTGGAAAGTTTGATCCTAGAAGTGATGAAGGTATATTTCTTAGATATTCTTTGAAAAGCAAAGCCTATAGATGTTACAATAAAAGAACTAAGACTATTGTTGAAAGCACAAATGTTAAAGTTGATGAAAAGTTCAAAATTTAGGAAAGAATGCTTGATTATGAATCAGATGAAGAAGCTCATCCTAAACCTAACACTGGATCTACTGAATTATTTTATGACTGACAATGATTTGTTGAATGAAAGCCACAGTGAAGTCATTGAAGAACCTACATTTGAAGTGAGATCTAAGACAGTGACACCTAGCAAAAGTTTGTTAAGAAATCATCTTATTGGACAAATTATTGGAAGCATCAAAAGAGGAGTTCTAACTCGAAATAAGGTACAAGAACAATTATGTTTGATTTCTCAAATTGAACCTAAGACTACTAGTGAAGCTTGTGAAGATGAAAGTTGGACTAATGCTATGAAAGAAGAACTAGATCAAATTGAAAAGAACAAGACATGGGAATTGGTCCCTAAAGACAAGAATGTTATTGGAACTAAATGGGTATTCAGAAACAAGATGAATGAACAAGGAGAAGTAGTAAGAAATAAAGCAAGATTGGTATGTAAGGGTTACTCACAGCAAGAAGGAATTGAATATGAAGAAACCTTTGCACCTGTTGCAAGAATTGAAGCAGTAAGAATGTTTTTGGCTTATGCAGCTTACAAGAAATTTAAAGTATATCAGATGGATGTGAAGTCAGCATTTTTGAATGGAGAATTGGAAGAAGAAGTCTACATTGAGCAGCCTGAAGGTTTTCCTTTGACTCAAGAAGGAGACATGGTATGTAAACTGAAGAAAGCTTTATATGGACATAAACAAGCACCTAGAACTTGGTATGCAAGACTGGATAAGTATTTGTTAAAATTGGGATTTACAAAAGGAACAACTGATAGCAATCTGTACACAAAAGAAATTGAAAATGGTTTGTTGGTTATAGTTATTTTTGTTGATGACATTATCTTTGGAGGAGAAGATGAAGCTAGTGACAAATTTGCTGATGAAATGAAGACTGAATTTGAAATGAGTATGATTGGTGAAATGAAATACTTTTTGGGATTACAGATAACACAAAACAATGTTGGTATCTTTGTAAGTCAGACAAAGTACCTAAATGACTTGTTGAAAAGATTTGGAATGGAGAATTGTAAACTAGTTGGAACACCCATGGTGACTGGACACAAGTTATCTAGCACATATGAGATTCCTGCAGTGGAACAAAAGAAATATAGATCTATGATTGGAGGATTGTAGTATTTGACTCATACAAAACCTGATATAGCACATTTAGTTGGAATTGTAGCAAGATTTCAAGTTGAACCTAGAGAATCACATTATGCAGTAGTAAAGAGGATACTGAGATATTTAAGAGGCACAATGGACTATGGATTATGGTATGAAAAATATGATGATTTTACCCTATGTGCATATACAGATGTCGATTGGGGAGGCAGTGTTGATGATAAGAAAAGCACCAGTGGTGGAGCATTTTTTCTTGGAGGAAGATTGGTTTCTTGGCTAAGCAAGAAGCAGAATTGTATCTCACAAAGCATAATAGAAGCAGAATATGTAGCAGCGGCAAACAATTGTAACCAGATAATTTGGATGAAGAAAATGGTGAAGGATATTAGAATAAATTTTGTTGAACCTGTTGTCATACATTGTGACAACACTATCATAGTTAGTATGTCTAAGAATCTTGTATTACATTCTAAGACAAAGCATATAGAGATTACGTATCATGCTGTAAGAGAGAAAGTTGCTAAGAAAGAAGTCAGACTTGAGTACATAAGTACAAAGGAGTAGATAGCAAATATATTCACAAAGCCTTTTCCTGAGGATACATTTGAGTATCTAAGAGGTATGCTTGGGGTTATGCCCCAACCTACTTTTGAAAAGTGATGCAGTTGGTTGCATCCGTCTAGTGGTATATGAGCCTTATCTTTCTTTTGGACTGGATGTTGGTACTTCCTCTATGGGGGAGTATGTGTATCTGAACTAAGTCATGAGGACTCTAGTGAATGTATTTTCTGAATAGTATCTTTTGACATTGGAGTTGTTGTTGACATAATGATGAAATTTTTGTCATTTATGTCAATTGGGGAGAAGTATACATGAAAAACCATCTGAAACATCTGTTGGAGAGAATTGAATAAGAAAACAAAGCAAGATTTGATTGATGAAGAGGATTTGGAGTAGTAGTGTTGCAGTATTGGATTTTTGGAACATTGGATGTTTTTTCATCTATGTTGTCATCAATGCCAATGGGGGAGATTGTTAGGAATGAATACTAAATGTTTGGCAGCCATTCTGTAGTAGTTTTTATTGCATTCATGACTATGATTGTCATTGATGTCAACACAGTGATCTACCAAAGAAGTAAATAGAGTTTGGATTAGCGCACATGGGTTATATTAGTTGGAGCTATGTGATGTTGAGGATATATTATTTCATATGTTATATGTCTATGGTTAAGAGCACAGGCAATAATTCATTTATTCATGGAAGTTATGAGCATTTTGGTGGAAGCAGTATTCAGGCAGTGTTCCTGAGTAGCGATTTGTGGAAATCGGATGATATCTCCTAATCGGGATGGAATTTGGTTTTGTGTAGTTAAAGGGAAGTTTAAGAAACATTGATAGTGATGTGGATGATAGTGCAAACTTTGAGGTCGCAAGAGTGAAGAATTATTGTATTTGGAAGCTGACAGTTTTGTGTAATTTTGATGTAGCGTGTGGAAACTTTTATGTTGTAATTGTATGCCGACTCATTTGTAATTATTTGAGTGTGGTATAAAGGAAGGAATGTATTTCCTTTTTGTAGTGTGGTTGTGTGTGATTTTGTATGCATGAAGTGAAGAAAAGAGCTAAGTGTGAAAGCAAATATGTGAAGGAAGACATGTGAGGTACATAGATCTGAAATTGAGATCTGGTGTAACAGTGAGTGCTGTTTGGCATAGTCGGAGAAGAGGTAACATATTATTCTATTGAGTAATACAAAGATTATTTGGATAGTGTGTTCAGTGATCTTACCTTGAAGCTATTTGGGTAGTGGATCCTTCTGTCTTCCATAACTCTTAACAGGGTTAGAATCCTTTAATAGGGATTCAAAATCTCCTAACAGGGATTCATATGTACTAAATGTATTTCATAAGACTCCTAACAGAGTCCATCCTTTCAAAAGGAATATTCATATTAGTGCATCTTTTGTGGGCATCATTCCCACCGGGGTTTACTCTTTGATCAAGAGGTTCCCTAGTTAACATATCTTGTGTCATTGTGTTATTGTGTATGAATATCTTTCTATGGTTAATGATTATACTACTTATATGGTTTAATGTTGTTGAAGATGAAAAAATTTATAATTATCTGATAACTGATTCACCCCCCCCCTCTTAGTTATCTTGGTGGACTTTACTTTTTAACACCTGTTAGGAGTCAAGAACAAAAGAGGGCTCACTACCCAAGGAAGGTTAAGTCCACCTTCTGAACTCACTAGTTCGTAACAAGTGTATATGAAGAAATACACAATCTTTAAACTATTTTCCAACAACTATCTTTGCTTGATCAGTTCTAATGAAGTCCACCAATAATCCTCTGCTCTACATACAACAGCCACAAATTCGCAACCTCCTTATATCACACTTATCACATCCATGTCTCTTCCAAAGAAAATACCTTTTATTTATACCTTATTACATTTTATCAAGAATAGGTCAGCCCATAAGGCTTTCCTAATTACAAAGAATTACATAGGTCCTTGCTAAGATACACATTGTATCATAAACAAGTTTACAATGATTACATTACAACAATTAAAGACCAACATCTTTGAATTATGCTTGCCAAACAAAACACACGCTTCATTCCTTGAGTCGGCTTCCTAATAAGCCATCGCCAGAGCACATGCCACATATGACATCACCAATAATTCCATACCTTGTGCCAACCAATGAACATCTATTAGCACCTCTTCCATCATCCTTCAAGATCGAATACTTTGAATCCAATCCCTCTAAAATCTATACCAAAAACTCAGAGACTAACTCTGTCAATTCTCACTGTCATAGTCCAGTGACCAGTCTTTACCAAAATAGTTGTATCTTCCTTAATATGCATCCCTTAATGATGATATCTCAGATATAAGATCAAAACATCCATCTAAACTATCTTCTGACTTCGCAGCATCTAAAACATTCGTACACCTTCCGTACACTGTGATTACCAGTCTGATTCCTTCATAGAAGCATATGTTGACATCAGTGACAAAACACAAATGACAATAGTATGAGTGCCCATTTAGTAACATAGTGATTAAACATATTAAATGTCTCAATCACCACCCATGCATTAGCAATATCCAACAACAAGAAATGCCAAGTGTCTTAACTCTGGAATCATTCCAAGTGCAGAGCGTTGAGAGGATTTTCAAGAACATCACCTTCTAGAGTAGTTAATTGATAAGCTCCAGAACAAAATGTTGCAGTGATGACAAAAGGATCCATCCAGTCAGGTTTAAATTTTCCCTTCTATTCTGAATGTTGTTGATTCTTTGGGTTTTCTCTCAAAATGAGATCACCGACTTAAAATTATTGATGATGAACCTTCTTGTTGTAGCCTCTAGACATTTATTTTTGGTAGACCATAAAATGGTCGAATGCTTATTTTCTGCATTCATCCAATAGTTCTAGCTCTCGAAGTTTGGAAATTCTATAATCACTGTCTGTTATAAGTCCATGCAGTGATACCCTGAGTGAAGGTATCTTGACTTTGATTAGTAGGATAGATTTAGAACCATAGACCAATGAGAATGGTGTAGCTTCTATAGGCATTATAATGCTTGTTTTGTAATCCCATAGAGTTGGATTTATTTGTAGATGCCAATCTCTTGCTGACTTGTTAACAGTACAGTTTATAATTTTCAAGATTGTTTTGTTTGAGCCTTTTGCTTGTCCATTCCCTTGAGGATAGTAGATGGAGGAAG
Source organism: Chamaecyparis obtusa (assembly GCA_027943335.1). NCBI lineage: Eukaryota > Viridiplantae > Streptophyta > Pinopsida > Cupressales > Cupressaceae > Chamaecyparis > Chamaecyparis obtusa. Next base: position 643,557 of record BSBK01003289.1, on the reverse strand, counting down.
AATGATGTGTTATGTGAAACTTAGTGCAAAGCTCATCAATTTCATTATTCTTAAATTGGCCTTCGTTATTTATAACAATTAAGGATGGGATTTTTTACCCGCAGATGATGTAGTTAAGGATAAACATGGCCACCTTCTTTCTTGTTGCTTCAATTAGTGGTACCACTTCAACCCATTTAGTAAAATATTCAGTAGTTGTTATAATGAACTTATGTCCATTAAAGGGTGAAGGGTAAATTTATCCCACAAGATCAAAATCCCATTGTTGAAACAGCCAGTGAGTGATGCAATGTAGAAAATATCGAGCGGGAACATGAATCAGGTTCCCATGAAACCATGATTTCTGATAGGTTTTAGCAAATTGGACAACATCCTTCTCCATGGTAGGCCAGTAATAACATAATCTAAGGATCTTTTTCACCAGATAAAAACCATTCGAGTGTGATCCATAGATACCCTCATGAACTTCTCTAAGTGCTCTCTCAGACTCCTCATGCTCTAAACACCTAATAAGTGTACCATCAAGACTTATCCTAAATAAGTCATTTGTGATGATGAGATGTCGGGAGGCATTTTAGATGAGGTTCTAATTTTCAATATGGGACAAAGAGTGAGGTATGGTTTGGTCTTTCAAGTAATCAAAGATTTTTCTATATCTGGAGGTATCATAAGTAATGATGGATTAGACAATATGGGAATCAGGCGTGTCATAAGTAGGAAATGGGAGATCTTCCACAAGAAGTCATAGCAGAATTAGTTCTCTTCAATTTATAGCATTGAAGCTAAGGTAGCCATGGAATTTATTTCTCTATTCTCCATATGTGGTAGTTGTTGGAAAGTGATGAACACAAAGTATTTATTTAAATCATCAACTAGATGTTTGTATGGAAAGATATTTTTGTCTCTAGTTTGATATTCATCGGTGACTTGGTTGATTACCACCTAAGAGTCACCATAGACATGAATTTATTTGATTTTCCACTTGATAGCTAGTTTGAGTCTATTAGGTAACCCTTTGTATTCTTCCACATTGTTAGTGCATGGGAAAATCATCTTGTATGCCTTAGGAATTTTGTAACCTTGCGAAGAAATGAACAAAACTCCAACACCTGCACCTTGTTGTGTGAATGAGCCATAAAAGTATATTTTCCAGGGATGTTGAGTCAAGTGTAGAATATATTCGTTAGGAAAATCCACCACAATAGGTCATGTGTCTTGTAATGACGCATATTCTAGTTTATCAGCCAATGCTTTCCCTTTGATTCCCTTTCGATCAACATACGTGATATCAAATTCATTGAGGATCATGACCTATTTAGCTAACCATCTAGTTAGTGTTTCCTTGCTCAATAAGTACTTGAGAGGATCAATTTGAGCTATCAACTATGTAGAGTAAGCTAACATATAGTGTCTAAACTTCTGAGAAGCAAACACTATTGCTAAACAAGCCTTTTCAATCACTATGTAGTTGAGCTCATGAGAGACTAGTGTTTTATTGATGTAATAAATGATGTGTTCTCATCCTTTGTCATCATGTTGCACAATAAATTCTCCTAAAGAAGAATCAATAGCTAAAATGTAGAGAAATAAGGGTTTTCTAGAAGTAGGAGTAATTAATACTGGAGGACTAGTCAAGTACACTTTGATTTGTTGGAAATGCTTTTCATAATCCTCATTCCACTTGAATGTGACACCTTTATGTAAGGTCTTAGTGAAGGGTTGTGCCTTATCAACTAATTGTGAGATAAATGTCCCGATGGATTGTAGCTTTCCTTGCAACGTCCTCATTTGACTGATGTTTCATGGGGGTTGCATTTTTATTACCGCCTTGACCTTTATTGGATCTACCTCAATTCCTCATGCCAAGACAATGTAGCCAATACATTTTCTAGAAGTGAACCCAAAATAGTACTTCTTTGGATTAAGCCTTAATTTGATTTTTTCCATCCTCGTGAAGATTCTTTCCAAATTAGAGAGGTGCATGTCTCTAGTGGCAGATTTAGCTAATGTGTTATCCACATATTCTTCCATGTTGTTATGCATCATATCATGAAATATGGTTGTCATAGCACATTGGTATGTTGCACCATTATTCTTTAGACTGAAAGGCGTGACATTATAGAAAAATTTTCCCCATGCACAAGTAAAGGTTATCTTTTCCTGATCCTCAAGTGTAATGCGGATTTTATTGTAGCCTGAGAATCCATCCATTATGAAATACACTTGAAATCCAACAAGGATATCTACAATTATGTTAATGTTGGGAAATGGAAAATCATCCTTAGGGAAAGCCTTGCTTAGATCCCTAAAGTCTTTATAGATACATATTGATTTATTAGATTTAGATACAAGAATGATTTTGTATATTCAGTCAGCATAATCTATAGCTCAAATAAATGTGTCTTTGAGTAAATTCTTGAGCTCTGCTTTAACCAGTAATGTGATATGTGGATGCATATTTTTGAGCTTTTGTTTTACTAGTTTAATGCTGGGAGAAATGGATAAATGATGCATGATAAGGTTTCTATCCAAGCCTGGCATATCAGAATAATACCATGCAAAATTAGTCTTCTTTTCAGTGAAGAAATGGATGAATTTCTACTTCTCTGGTTTAGAAAAAGATTGTGCCAAATGTATGATTTGGGAATTTTCTATTGTACCCAAATTTACTTGTTGCATAGGCTCTATAAGAATTGACAATCGATCCTGGAAGTGCTAAGGGATAATATCAAGTATCTCATCCATAGGTGCATTAAAGAGGTTTTTTCCATTGGATACATCATTTATTTTTACTATTTTAGGGTCTGATACTGCCACCTAATGGTTTTCACCATTAGATCGTTTATTCTTTTTATTTTTATTTCTTTGATTGAGATACTTGATATCTTCCACCACCATTCTTCTACTCATTGCAATGGTGGAAGAGTGGAAGGGTTCAACAACATTGAGGTAATAGGACAAGGTATGGTCATTGGAAAAGGACATAAGGTTTACTGGCTCAAAAGTATTTCAGTCAATTAGCTTAGGGTGAACAAGGGGTAAGGATCAAATGAGCTCAAGAGAAAAGACTCTGGTATCATCGTCATCATTCAGAGCTGCTGAGGATAGGTCAAGAAAGTTATCTTCCCTAGAATTGTCTTGAGCGCAACTCGTTGAGGGATTTCTAGAGGAGTTATGAGTGTTATTTTGCAAACCTACCTATCAAGGTCCAAAATGATGATCAAGATCTCATTGTACTTCATTTGGTTGATTAAATGATCTTTGTAATGGGATCACCACAATCCTAAACCTTCCCAAATTCCATGTAGTCATTGAAAGGTGAGGCCTGATGTACCCATAGATTTATAAATTAGCTAAAGTAGAAGACCCTGTAACCTGAGTAAGAGACATCCTAATTGATTCAGCGATTGGGTGATATGGATTAGCCTCTGGGTAAGACTGTGTGTTAGAGTTGCTTTTAACCTCAAAAGTGGAAATAGGGGCATATTTATGAATCACATCAACTCTATGTCAATTTTATCATCAGACAAATGATCCCATTCATATTCATTTGAGTCGGTTCTACTACTGCCAGATCTCCCTAGGTATTGAGCTAGGGTCATAGGGATTTCTTCCTGATGTTCTTCTTGGTTTAAATCTTTCTTATCAACTTCATCCAGGTTAAGGTCAGTTCTGTTAGATTCACTATCTTGAATGTCCGTTGCTTGAATAGGCACATGGGTATTTGTAAGTTGAGAACACTCTCCATAATCTAATAGAGGTAAATAGGGAAACCTCAGTTCTCTATTCTCCTTGGATGAGTGAATGAATCTAGGAAGATCAAGGATATGTGTAATATTAACAAGCTTCCCCTAATGAGGGTGTCATTCCTCGGTAGAATCTTCTTGATTTAATTCAACTCCTGATGAGGTATTTGTCTCATGTTCACTAAATTGTTCTTTAGGTAACTCCTCTTGATCAGTAGGGATATGTATCAATCTCTCATAGTTTATGGGGAGGACATCCTCATCTTCATCATCAAAATCTCCAACTCTATCAAACACAAGATCATTTGAAGAAGATGGTGCAAACTTTTGGTCATAATATCCCATGCCCAGTTTTGTTTCTAAGATTACAAAATTTAGCGTGTATGGGTTAAAGGAGGCCTTCACCCTTTCTGAGAGGAATTTTTCCATCATATTCCATTTTCTACATGAGCTGATATCCTACACCATATTTATTAGGAGAAATATCAACATATTTCACCTTTGATTCATCTTTTTCTCCTTTGTATAGCCATTACAAAATAACTCTTTCCTCGTTCTCTTGTTCTAGAGGGACTTTCGCTTTAACCATGCTAGTGCATTTAGGGATTGTTAGGGAAAAACTACTAGTAGGTTGAAAAGATGGAGACGACTTACCATAAGATCTAGGGAAGATAAGAAAATTGGTCATTGAGCATGAGGCATCCAATCGATAATATCCCATTCCACTTTACTTTATACTCATCTTCTCTTGAAAAGCATCTAGCATTTTGTGTCTAGAATTCTCAGTTTCTGAGTTCCTTAAAGCTTCCTTGTTGTGAGGAACCATGCTTATAGTTTGTTTGAGATTGTTGCAAGTGTATGTTGAGTATGGAGGAATAGTGACCTCAATTATAATGTGAGGCAATTTAATGCATTGGTGATATGTGGAAGGTACAACCTACATTTCATGGATCCATAGGTGACCCAAAAGTATGTTGTATGCTAGAGGAAGGTCTAGGACTTGACAGATGACATCCCTTTGAACAAGATCTACCTAGATGGGAAAGACCACCATGCCTTTTGAAGAATGTTCCTACTCATCATATGCCTTAATTGTTATTTTATGTCGAGGATCAATGGCATATTTTGAGAAACCAAGAGATTTAACCAAATTAAAAGTACAAATGTTCAAACTAACGCCTCCATCTATCAAAACATTATTTACCATATTCTTGTGTATGAGGACTTCGATGTGGAGGGATTGGTTATGTGGGTGACTGACAGATTTGTCATCTTCTTGTGACAAAGTTAGGTAATGAGGAGAAGCAAGATGAACGACCATGGACTGGAACTTATCTATGTCTAGGTCGTTGATACGAGATTTCCAACTATCCCAGGATGCTCCTGCAACAATTCAAAGCCAAAACAATCTAGATTGGCTAAATACCCTAAAAATATTGGTAGATTGTCTTTTTCCTGCATTCTGTCATTTTTCTCATCATCTATCATACTATACAAGTGCTTCATCGCACCTAGTTTTGATTTCTATCGTACGACAAGCTTGACCTTCACCATATTATCACATGTAGTTGGAAGTTTCATCTCACCCAGTATTGAATTTCATCATACAATCTTGTACTTGACTGGTTACCAAAATTGCATTGAGTTCTCAAAATTTCAGTGTCTGCATTGTTTGGGTTCCATTTGAATTTTATATCATCTTTATCAACAGTCACTCATCTAAAATTGGTATTTGTAATTTCTTGAGTCTCTGATAGTAATTTGATCTCTCTTCACTCTTTTTTAAAGATCTTGGAAATGCTTTAGCTCTTACCTTAGAATATCCTATCTCATTTGAAATCAAACTTTGCTCAAAATTTGTCACAAGTGCCACTCAACAGGCATTCATGACTCATTCTCAGTACCGTGTACTTAGTTTTCTTGGATACATCAACTTTGTCACAAGTATCACCCAACAGGTATTTAGGCCTCATTCTTGATACCTTGCACCTTGTTTCAACTGTCTCTTTATCTATTATTCACCCTTGGGACAAGAGCCATCATTACCTTGATATTCTTACACTATCTTAGTAATGTCATTACTATCAATTTCTCAATCTCCTCTTCTATGCAAGTTAGAACTCATAGTCATTCCTACAAAGCTACAAATGATCTGAAAGGAAAAGATACATATGATACCCCTAGACCATCTTCTTGTGAAGAACCTTTGCATCAAGATCTTGTTTACCACTCAGTACCCTTTACCCACACTAAGACTTTTGATCAAATTGACATGTTGACCTTTAATTGGGGTGTTCATAGAAGGCATGATTCTAAATCCTCTAAGGATGAATAACCCACACAAGAAGAAATCCAAAAGTTCCAAGAAGATAAAAATTTTCACAAGGTGATGCAAGCCATCATGAGTCAGTATAAGGACCACTATTTCATGAATCTCACATCTATGGATGTGAAGCTTCCTCCTGACTTTGATGTGGATGGTTTACTATAAAAATAGGAAGAGTCTCCTCTCGCAACTCTTTGAAAACAACTCCAAGATCTACGTTGTGAGATTTCACAACTTAAAAAGGATAAGGACCAACCCTCTAACAAATATTCACTTGAATCAATATGTCCTTTCCCCTTTGACATAAATCTCTTTATGTCACCTTTTCCATCTAAGGTGGAGATTTCTAAATATGATAAGTATGGTGGTAATAAAGATCTACAAGACCATGTGCATGAATTTTGTGCCCTGAGCATGGAATTTATGCATGAATAAAGATATCTTATGAGACTCTTTCCTCGAAGTCTCGGTGGCCAAGCTATGAGTTGGTTCACCTCAGTTGCCCCTGGCATTAAGACCTCTGATGAATTGGTTAAAAAATTCATCCAAAAATACTCCTACAATATCTCTCATATTGTTACCATGCCTAACTTGTGCAATACAAAGGAATGGGTGGAAGAACCCTTTATTACATTCTTGTAATGATGGAAAAAAATGTTTGCTAGATAGCTGCAAAAAATTCTTGAGACTGAGAAGATCGATATATTTATAAACACCTTGGTTCTTGAAATGAACTATGCACTGCAAATACAATCACATGCCTCATTTGACAAACTGGTTGAAACTTCTAATCGCATAGAAGATGTCCTTGTGCGGAAGAAGAAATAAACTTGCAACATAAAGAGCACAAATCTTCTTCCAATAACCAACATAACAAGGACAAACATAAGTTCTATACCAAAACTAAGGATGTCGTCAATGATGGAATTGTGGGAATGACCTTTGTGTCTAACTCTAGAAAACCAAAGGATCCAACTTTCAACTTATCCACTGGTATTCAGGTAGAAAAATCTAACAAGAATACTCAACTAGGCCCTACACCCAAAAGTAACAGAGATAGGCCATGGATCCCTAGGCCTAAGCGAGACTTCACTCCTCTTGAAGAGTAACTTGAAAATGCCTTGAAGACACTTCTCACTAACCAGATCATCACATTTCTTGATAATTCAAAACCTTATGATCCTAAGATAAAGCCTAAGTGGTAGAATGATAACCACTATTGTGATTATCATTGCAATAAGGGCCACAAGACTAATGATTACATAGATTAAACACTTAATCCATGATCTTATTGATAACAAAAAAAATTATGGTTGACTCCCCGCAGATGAATACTATCATAAGGCCTCCAAAGAGCCTTTTCCCAAATATGAGAAATGGGAATCATCTAAGGAAAAATACAACACGATAGGTTACACATACTCTGACAATGACAATGTGATACACATACTTGACTCTTCTAATCATACCATTAACATCATAAAGGTCAAGAACATGATTCAAACTGTGTCCTCTAATGTAGTTACTCGCTCTTAGGGTAAGGTCTCCCTGCAAGGAGTAGGTTCTTCCTCCTCTTCTAAATAGGCAATGACCAAGGATCTAAAGCCACCACCTTATTTGCAACAAATGATTATACCTTGGTTGACCAAATTCAACATATGTCAACTCATATATTAATCCTTAAATTAATTAAAATATCTCATGTACATTGAGAGATTATAGATCAAGCCCTCCTAGCAGCTAATGTTCCTACAAACCTAGACGTAGACATGTTCTAGTCCATGGTCAATCATCTTTCTTCTCCACATTATCTAACCTTTTTTGAAGAAGATGATAAATCTGTTAGTCACCCTCACAACCAACCTCTCCATATTGAAGTCCTCATACATAAGAATAGAGTGAAACACAACTTGATAGATGGAGGTGCATGTTTGAATATCTACATGTTCAACCTAGTAATAGCCCTTGGTTTCTCAAATCATGCCATTCATCCTAGGCATAAAATCACAATAAAAGCATACAAAGAAGAGGAATGTTATACCAAAGGCATCATGGTGTTGTCCATCCAAGTTGGTCTGGTATAAAAAGATCTTATTTATCAAGTCCTAGATCTCTGACTCACTTAAAACATACTTCTAGGTCACCCGTGGAATCACAAAATGCAGGCAGTACCTTCAACATATCATAAATGCATTAAATTACTGCATAATAGAATTGAGGTGACAATCCCTATGGACTTAGCTTATACTTTTAATAACATGAAATAGGCTGAAAGCATGGTTCCACACAATAAAGAAGCCTTGAAGAACCAAGAAAATGAGAGTTCTAAACAAGAAAAATTGGATTTCCTTCAGAAGAAGTTGAGTATAAAATAAAATGGAATGGGATAATACAAGCTGGATGCTTCATGCTCGATGGTCAACCTACCTATCTCACCTAGATCCTATGGGAAACCATCTTCATCACTTCGAACTACTAGCAACTCTTCTTTAACCATTCACAAAGGAAAATGCATGGTCAAGGCAAAGGTCCCTCTTGAACAAGAAAACAAGGAGAAAGTTGTTTTGCAATGGCTATACAAAGGTGAAGAAGTTGAACCAGAGGTAAAGTATGTTGAAATATCTCCTTAGAAGTATGGTGTAGGCTACCAACTCATGAAGAAAATGGGATATGATGAAAAAATACAACTTGGAAAAGGTAAAGGCCTTCTTGAACCCCTACATGCTGAATTGTGTAATCCTTGAGACAAAAATGGGGTAGGATACCATGAACAAAGGTTTTCCCCATCATTGCAAGTGGTCTTGTGTTTGAAAAAATTGGGCATTTCGATGATGAAGATGAGGAAACTATCCCCAAAAATTATGAAAGGTTGTTACATATCCCTACAAATCAAGAAGTTATACCTAAGGTACAACGTATTCAACATGAGGCAAATTCATCACCAGAAGCTAAACTAAATCAAGAATATCCTACAAAGGAAAGACACCCTAACTGGGGTAACTTGTTAGTATTTCACACATCCTCAATTTTCCTCAATCCATTGGCTCATTTGGAGAGTCTAGACAACCTAGGTTACCATGCTTACCTATACTGGACTATGGAGATTTCTCCCAAGCTTTGAATAACCTGACAACAAAACTATCAACTAGCACTCAAGATAGTCAATCTGACATAATGGATCTCAATCTAGATGAAATCAAGAGGCATGCTACCAATCAATAAAGTCATGATGAAGAATCTCCCATGACCGTAGCTCAGTACCTGGGATGATTTACCAATAGTTAAACTAATTCCCATGAGTATGAATGGGACCAATTGTCTAATACTACAATTGATATAGAGGTGGATGTAATACATAAATATGCTCCTATTTCCACTTTCAAGGCTAGTGAAAGTTCTAAAAAATAACATGATTCATAGGCTCATCAAGACCATCCAACTATCAAACCTATTTTAGTGCTTCCTATTTAGGCTATCTCTAAAGAAGAAGAATCTCCTCCTACAATTTTTCCCCAGAATATCAACTGGAACTTTAGTTCACACTCTATGATTATGATGGTTCCTTTACAAATATTCCTGCACCAAAGACAGGAAGTGGAATGGGATCTCGATCATCATTTCAGAACTAGACGGGTGGGTTCATAGAATACCTCTCATAAATTCTCTAACAATCCTTTAATGAGTCACACTCAAAACAACTCTAGGGAAGATATATTTCTTGACTTATCTTCAATAGCCATGAATGGTGATGATGATATTGGGGTCTTTTCTCTTGAGCTTGTTGGTTCCTTACCTCTCACCTACCCTGAGCTAGTTAAATCGAATACTTCTGAGCCTGTAAACCTATTGTCCTTTTCTAATGACCATACCCTATCATGTTACCTTCATGCTATTGAACCTTTCCCCTCTTCCACGACTGAAATTAGAGATAGTGTGTCAGTGGAAGATATCAAGTATCTTAGTCACAATTGAAAAAATAAAAAAGAAGAAGAGATCTGATGGTGAAAACCACTCTGTGGCAGTATCAGATCCAAAAATAGTAAAAATAAATGGCGTATCCAATGGTGAAGACCTCTCTAAGGCACCTACAAATGAGATACTTGATATCCCCCCTAAACATTTTTAGGAATGATAATAAGTGCTTATAGAGCCTACATAGTAGGTGAACTTGGGTACAACAAAAAATACACAAATCATACATCTTGCACGATCCTTGTCTGAAGAGGAGAAGCAAAAATTCATCCAATTTGTTAGCTATTTTTCTTGCAAAGGTAAACAACTAGACCATAACCCGATCTCTCCCTTTTGATGCTCTTTTCCTAGCAAGAGAAATGCTAATTAACAAGGATGAATCCTTCTTCACTTCGGGCTCCATAGACCCAGGCGGGTGTACCTTACTTCTCTGCTTATGCAAACTAATATGAACTAATACAAACACCTAATAAGCAGATTCACTAATGGATTAAATAGAATAAATATGTCCTGCAATAGGATTCATAATTGAGATGAATCTATGTTATGGGAAGCCTACCCACATGCTCAATCTATCTTTCAAACTCATCAATAGAAAGGGAAAGTTGATTGATTAAATTGATGCTAGTTTGGAAAATGACTTCTAACAGTAAAGATCAGTGCCTTCAATCCGGGCATGGAGTCAAAACTAGTAAATATAAACCCAAACTACAAACCATGTTTCATTGATTAATATCCCTGCATTAATGCCTTACATTAATACATTTCCATCACTCAATATGAAGAATCATACACATTCATAGCACCGATTAATTTCCAATCTGCATTTAAGGATTTTACAATCCTTCCTTGAAGGATATCCAAATACAAATAGATACATTCTCCCTTGGAGAAGACAAACTCAATATCCCTTGAGCACTGAATTCATACTGAAATTGAAACTCAATACAATAAAGACAATTCTTTGAAAACCATACATGCCTTACATGTGTTTCGATTTGCAATCAAATTTACAAATACTTGTATTAAATCTATGACATAAAATGAAGAATGCAAACCATTACACTTAGACAATCATGAACCAAAATGGAATTTCATTTGGACCCTTCTCTTGGAGAACCCCCTGTTGGAATCACCACAGACCTGGAACCATTCAATGGATGTTTACCTAGAATCTAGAACCTAGACCAGAGTTCTTCCAAAATTGGAACCCTCTACCCTGAAAGAATTGCAGAATAAGAAGGCAAAGAGGAAATTTAGGAGGCATTACAAAGTGACACTTGTCTTTCTCTCATCTACTCATAGGATGAATCTTTTGCCTTCAAACTAGAAATGGAACTTGCTATCAACTCTGGAAAGCACCTGCCATATCTTCAAACAAACTATGAATCACCAGATTGAACAAAATAGATATTTTCAAAATATCTTCCTGGCCCCCTATTTTGTTCAACTACAAATATCACGAGAAAATGACCACCTATGCAAAATCTGATTCCAAAATTGGAATCCTTGTGTCGAGACCTTTTTGACGGTATATGATACTTGCTATCTGGGTGAAAAATAAAGCCCCCAGCTATTAAACAATCTCCCAGCTCTACCATTTTGATATTTGAATTTTATCATATAGTTCAAACTATATCAATTTACATTTATAACTTTGATTTTTTGGACTCTTTGAATGTGCGAAAGAAAAGAATAAAATACTAATTTTGAATGCCCCTGTTGGGACCCACATGCCACATGTCAGCACCTAATTCTCCCGCATCGCTGACCTGGGTGCCACCTCACTGGCCAGTTGCCACATGTCGGCCTGGCGCATGATCACATTGGCCAAAAATGGCCCATGAGATCATGCGACCACCATTGATGGTCCCACAAATCCCAACGTCATCGGATCCACCATTTGTATACTTCATCAAAATTTAGTTACCTTTTCATGGGGCCCGCTGCTCTGTCATCACCAACTCGTCACCAAACAAATGCCTTGATATCCATGCTCATGAGTAAGCCACTACCTATGCATCCACCTACAACCTCCTCACCACCTCATCAGGCTGCCACATGTCAGCCTATCGCATGTTCGCAAGGGCTGAAGTTCCTCCTTGCGATCATGCGACCACTTGACATGTGTCCACTTTTGACCAATCACCGCCACCTCTATCCACTCTGCATCACACTGCCATGTTATTGAACTGACCACCACCTCATCGAGCTGCCACATGTCATTGAACTGACTGCCACCTCATTGAGCCACCACATGTCAGCCTATCACATGTTCGCAAGGGCTGAAGTTGGCCCTTGCGATCATGTGACCACTTGACATGTGTCCATCTTGACTAGTCAGCACGCGCATCACTGCAAAATTATCTTTTCCTTGGATGCGGGCACAAAAATCAAGGCAGTTACAAAGGGTCACGTGCACAGCCTTTAGAACTTCAACTTATTTCATATTGTGTTGGGCGTTGTATTTAAACATCACAAAGATTTTTTTTGGTGTGCATGTGGGATCATTATTTTTCAAGTTTTAAAGACTTTCACAGTGCCTTCCTCCAAAATATGGGGCCCACCAGCGCACAGAAGAGTTCCCATCAAGCGGGCCCTCCAAGAGCCTCCGTGCTTCCTTGTTTACAATACATATAAGTGACGTTGTATATAAAGATTTAAAATTTGCACATCCATTGAATGTGGGATTAAGCCTTTTTTCTTGTTTTACCAAATGCGCTAGTAATACACACACTTGTCTTGTGCACTAACCACCCACTCTCAACATTTGAGGCCAGTTCACATCTCTCTCTGTTTCATGTGACGGTCTCTGCCTGTCATGCCTTTGTGCTATGCAAAGCCTCCTAGACATATATGCAGGTCATTATATTGATAGGCAACCCATTTCATTCTCAAACTCCAATGCATCTTCCAACCGCTAACATCCTTCAAAACACATTGTGCTTGTTTTTACAGTACTTGCTTTCTCCTCCAATCTGGAACGCATCATCCATCTGCATTGTTTCTCCCTTCGCTGCACAAATTTGAAACCTCATGCACCCTTTTGATATTTGCATGGGTTTTCAGGAGCTTAGCATGAGCTGTCCCCTTCTTTCGTAGGCAACCTCAGCATTGAAAACTTCACACAAGCCCCATTTATACTTGCGTAACCTGTTGCTCTCTTTATGATTTGTGCAGGCCATGTGTGTTTTCTTGGCATCTGTTGATGTATCCAACACGTGAGAACTCCCTTTCAACATTACACCAGTCCCCATCCAACACTTAGCGCATGGCTCTCACTTCATTTACATATGAGGTCTCGATCTTATACTACACGCAGATCCCATGTTTGTGATATCCCTTTTATTTGATATTGCCCTCAAAATCCACTGCATATCTAAAAGTTTCCCCGTATGTGCATTGCTTTCACCTCTCACTGTGCAGCTCCATTCCATGTCAAACTGCAAATATGCGCCAAGAGGCTCCAAAGGGCGGCCCTAAAAATTGACAAAATCACCTGATTGGGCTCCACCACTAAACAAGCATGAACACTGATCCACATTCATTCATACTGCAAAATGACATCTCTTGACTGTAACCCAGCTGAAAGATTTTAAACAGCAAACATAGCACTTTCATTCTACCCTGGGCGCAAGATACAAGCTGTCAAAGTAAGCTTCCGGATAAAATGCATATTCAGGCCTTAGTAAAATAATGAAAACTGCAAATGGATTTGCTTTTGGAAATGGGTCAAACAGATTCATTAGGGGCTGAAAATGGACAGGCCAAAAGAGAAACATGTTTACAATATAGATCCATCATTAATTCTTCTTGACCAATCATCAGGTATCAGATATAGCTTCACAAACAGGGCTCTCGACAAAACTATGAAAAGTGCGAGATACAGATCCAAGAAAACACCTCCGGAAGGGAATGAAAAAATAGGGTCAAAACTTATCACAGGGACCTGAAATCGGAAACATAAGTAGTATGGAACATGTGGAACAAGACCCCATGCTCATATTTTCATGACGATCTCTAGGGTGCAAATTACAAGCTGACAAAGTACCCCTTCCCAGTGACCTTCACACTTAGCAATTTCTACATTCAGGACTTCCTAGAAACGAACTAATCAAAACCCATTTCAAAATGTAACCCAACGACTCAGAATAAACTAGTGAAACATATGAAAGGAAATGGACAACTAAATTTTATGAAACTACCTGGAAAACACTCGGTTCCCACATGCATCCTGAAAGCAAAATAGTACAAATGCATGCTAATGTGTCCCATTACTCAAAAATTTTAAGGGTACCAACACAATTCTTTATAGCAAAGAAGATCAATTTGGCATGGTCTTATTATGATATACCAGGATTAGATACAAAGCTTATAATCACCATTTATCTATTACAAAAGGCATAAAACCAGTGAAATAAAAGATGGGGAAAATGTTGGAGTTAATGAGAAAACAACCCATAATTCCCAAGAACATCTCCATGCAAACACCTATCATAGAAAGAGAGAAGCAAAAGATATGGAGGCCTGAACGCAAGGGTCTATGAAATAGGAGACATTCTTGATGTGCAAAATAAAAATTTGCAATCAAATAAAATGAATGTTCAAAAATTACAAGAGATTTCAATCCTTATAAAAGGAGATCAAAACCCTAAAAGGAAACCTAGGTTGCATAATAATAATTAATAAAAGAATTAATAATGATATACCTAAAGTTTAGCTTAAGTAAAGAAAGAGGTAATAAGTGACTTAATAATTAAATAAATATGATTTAATTAATAAGCAAAACAACGTATTACTCTAACACCCCCCTTAAGATAAAATTAGGAAGTAGCTAAAAACCTAGAACTACTACTGAAAGAAAATGGGTCCTGACAACAAAGGCCTGATAAGGTACCCAAGTAAAAAAGAGAGTTTCTATAAAGCAGAGAAATAGAGAAAACCACATGGGAAAAAATCTACTCCAAAAAGAGATGAAGACTAGTTGAAGGACTAAAGACTCCAAAACTAGGGGATGTTCTAGACAATAGGAACAAGGATGAACATGTAGAACACCACTAAAGCAAGAAGCTGCAAATGTTGTCAAGTAATTGTTGATCTGAAGATCTTCCACTGAAATAGAACATGATCAGGTAAAGATGACTAATCTACATGAGTGCCCTCAAATGAAACTACTTGAATCAGGAGGCAAACAAAGGAAAACAACTGAATTTAAAGATATAGAATATTGTAATTTGCACGAGTGCCCTCAAATGACACTACTCGAATAAGGAGGAAAATAAAGGCAAACACCTTAACTCCAAGATATAGATGGCATAAAAACACCAAAGTCTGAAGAGCTAACCAATCAACGATGGAAGAGTGCTTCCAAAAATAGGAGAGAAAGAGTGTCCATATGGTAAATGATCCATCTCACCAGAATGCATAGGTACCCAACCAATGCATCCACCTAGTACATAGGATCAAATACTAAATACATAGCTCACACTATCGAACTAAGGAAGTAGAAGAACCAATAGTAGAAACCCCCCATAATTTTGACAAGGGAGAAATGACAGGTACATTGAAAAGAACTTCCAATATGAATTGCATGATGAAGAACTAGAAACATCAAAGGTGCAGAGAGAGTACAAACACAAATAGAGATACCTAAGGCTAATGTCATTATAGGAATGCTCATGTGAAAAAGGTAGATGACAAACAAAGAAAAAACATAAAAACCCCCCATGGCACTTTATCAGTGAGTGCGAGTACAAAGAGCACAAACATGTGCAAGATCTTATACATGCAATAGAATGATATTTTATCTTAGTGCATGTACATAAAAGAATGCTACAAAATAATGTATACATTTCTAAAGAAGAGCAAAGACTGCTGAAACAAAAGAACGGCCAAATAAGAACCATTTCACAAAAGGAAGAGATCCTAGGACTTGAAACATCCAAGATATTCACAAGAGTGCAGAAATGCAAAAAAAATGAATAAAATATACCTGGATCAAAATCTAGAAAAATGACGCACAACACTGAAAAGATTATGGAACAAGATTTCCAACGATAGCTTGTTTGCCCAAAATAGAGTCCGGATGCACAAGATATGGCTCCTGGAGTGCAAAAAATAAATTTGGATTTGATTAAAAGAACTATCAAAAAAGAAAAATCAGAAATTCAAACCTCTAGACCTAGATAGAGCTTGGAAAAAGCTTTCCAACGATATCTCATTTTTCCAATTTTGACATCGTATGCTCAAGTTATGAGCAAAATACGACAAGCTACTCTTTATAACAAAAGAATCAAAGAGATCGATGGGTTGATGGACATCAATTTTTTCCCTGCTGATGATGATGTCAATACTTGCACATGCAGGCGTACTTCCAAAAAAACATCCCATCCTTTTAAAAAAAGTATACATGCTTTATTTTAAAAAGTTTTTGGAAAAACTTTTGTAAAAAAGATAAGTAAAAAGTTTATTAAAAACCTTTTTTTTCTCATTTTTTTATTATTATTTTTGCTCACATGCCTTGGGAAGTGTGCTAGGGTTGTATGGCCCTGGTGCAAATTTTTTTTTCCCCAAAATGCAAAGTTGTCCAAATTGGACAAATTTTATATAGAAATGGGGTTTCTTGGGTGCTCTGAACGTAATGGTGAGGTCCATTTGAGCCTAGAGTGACCAGAAAAAGAGGTCCCCTAGATCTGACAAAAAACTTCTGAAAAACATATCTAATAAATACAGTCAAATCTCTCAAGAAAATGATAGGGAAAAATAGATCTGAAGCTCTGATATCATGTTGGAGTTGATGAGAAAATAACCCACAACTCCCAAGAACACCTGTATGCAAACACCTGTCATAGAAAGAGAGAAGAAAAAGCTATGGAGGCCTGAACATGAGGATCCATGAAAGAGGAGACATTCTTGATATGCAAAAACAAAAGTTGCAATCAAATAAAATGAATGTTCAAAAATTACAAGAGAGATCAATGCTTATAAAAGGAGATCAAAACCCAAAAAGGAAACCTAGGTTGCATAATAATAATTAATAAAGGAATTAATCATTATATGCCTAAAGTTTGGCTTAAGTAAAGAAAGAGGTAATAAGTGACTTAATAATTAAATCAATATGATTTAATTAATAATAAAAACAACTTATTAATCTAACAGAAAATACATCCTCATATCGCATTACTGGTTAAAACAAAGCTCGAGAAGCTACTCAAGGCTACATTTATACAAATAATAGACTATGTTGACAAGATCTCAACCATTGTACCTATCTCAAAAGTTGATAAATCCATACACAAGTGCACAGATTTTAGAGATTTGAACAAAGCTTGTTCTAAAGATGACTTTCTGCTACCAAACATAGATATGATTATGGATCTTACTGCTGGATTCCAAATGTATTCCTTGATGGATGGATTCTCAGGATATAATCAAATCCAAATTGCACCTAAAGATCAGGAAAATACAACATTTACTTGTGTATGGGATACTTTTTGTTGGAATGTCATACCCTTCAGCATGAAAAATACTGGTGCTATGTATCAACATGCCATCATGATTATCTTTCATGATATGATGCAGAAGAACATGGAAGAATATGTGGGTGACACATTAGCTAAATCTTCTACTAGAGATATGCACCTCACTAATTTGGATAGGATCTTCACAAGAATGGAACAGTTTAAGTTAAGGCTCAAACCAAATAAGTGTGCTTTTGGGGTCACTTCAGGGAAACTTCCTAGCTATATTATCTCGACATGAGGAATCAAAGTAGATCCAACTAAGGTAAAAGAAATAATGGAGATGCAACCACTATAAAATATCAATCAAATGAGGACATTGCAAGGAAATCTACAATCAATAAGGAGATTCATCTCACAACTAGCTGATAAGTCACAACCTTTCACTAAAACTTTACATAAGGGTGTGAATTGCAAATGTAATGAGGATTGTGAGAAACACTTTCAACAAATTAAAGAGTACCTAGTGAATCATCCTGTGCTCATGGCTCCTATTCTTGGAAAACCTTTTTTTCTCTACATATCAGCTACCACTTCCTCCTTAGGTGCATTGCTTGCACAACATGATGATCAAGGACATGAATGAGTAATTTATTATATCAGTA
The DNA here is from genome assembly GCA_027943335.1 of Chamaecyparis obtusa. Lineage (NCBI taxonomy): Eukaryota > Viridiplantae > Streptophyta > Pinopsida > Cupressales > Cupressaceae > Chamaecyparis > Chamaecyparis obtusa. The sequence goes on along the minus strand of BSBK01003289.1, from coordinate 625,388 downwards.
GAACTCTAGTATCTTATGAGATAAACTACACAATCATTGAAAAGGCTTGTCTATAAGTAGTGTTTGTTTCTTAAAAGTTCAGACACTATATGTTAGCTTACTCTACATAGCTGATAGAAAAAAATTATCCTCTCAAGTACCTACTACATAAACTGAAATTAATTGGATGGTTGGCTAAATGGGTGATGATCCTCAACGAGTTTGATATCACATATACTAATCATAAGGCAATCAAAGGAAAAGTACTGGTAGATCAACTAGTGGAGGCACCATTGCAAGCCACACAACCTATTCTGGTAGATTTTCTAGATGAATACATTCTACATTTAACACAACATCCATGGAAAATGTACTTTGATGGTTCATTCACGCAACAAGGTGTGGGTGT
>BSBK01003289.1:567500-617500 GCA_027943335.1 Chamaecyparis obtusa | reverse complement strand
TAGTCAAATTGTAAAGCCCCTTCTTGGTCAAACATAGTTGACCACTAACGTTATCACTTCCTGCTCACTTGCATCTTCATTTCTCAAACCTCCAAGGTCAATCTCACAAGAATTTATCAAATCTAAGTGATTTAAATCTAGTCAACTTTGGTCAAATTTAGTCAAAATTTAGTCAAATATAGTCAACATGACCACAAAATAGCTTAAAAAATGCTCTAATTCATTATGGATATGCTAGCAACCTAATCTTATTGATCCTAATCTCAAATAATGCACTTTACCTATTCAATCAATCAAATCAGGCTCTAACCTCTCTACCTCATTTTGATTTTGATCCCGAGGGGGCATGACAATATAGCAAATCTTCTTCTACAAATCAACCCTAATCAAAAAATCAATTCAAGCTTCATGGCATGGGGCATCTCATCTTCATTAGGAACCATATCAAGTTGAGATTATCCACATCTTTCTGAAAGAGTGATCTTGTCGCTTCATATTAGGTCACTTGGACAAACATCTATTTGATCTCTTGGGGGATGTCAGGTCTATAAGGACCCATATCAATATAACATCATTCTCGGGGCATATAAGGTTCATCAAAACTCATATTAATCTAGTATTGTCTCTCAATTAGGTGACTGGCTTCTTCAGAATCCTTGTCTATGTAGTTATCTAAAACTCTTTAGATAGATATTCAGTCTCATCGCTTCATATCAGGATGGATACTTTGGTCTCTCTCATCAGTCTTCACTCAATCAAGTACAAAGATGATATCTTTGATCTTCAATCGATCTTCATTCAATCAAATTCAGATCCAATTCTCTATATCAGAAATAGTCTCTATTAGAGTAATAAAGTGTTTTCTTATTAATTAAATCATGTTTGATTTAATTACTAAGACACTCATTATCTCTTTATGCTTAAGGTAAACTTTAGGCATATAATAATTAATTACTTTATTAATTATTATTGTGTAACCTAGCTTTTACCTTTTTAAGGTTTCAGATCTCCTTTTATAAGGATTGATCTCCTTTGTATTTATAACAGATTATTCATTATTGGATTGCAACTTTTTTTTTTGCACATCAAGAGTGATTTATCCTCTCTCGTGGATCAATGTGTTCAGACCTCCATAGCTTCTTGCTTCTTCTCTCTCTTTCTGTGATAGGTGTTTGCATGTAGGTGTTCTTCAAAGTTGTGGTTTTTTTTCTCATCAACTCCAATATGGTATTAAATCTTTAGATCTATTTGCCCTTGTCCTTTGCTTGAGAGATTCGATCGTGTTCGTCAGATCTGCATTTTTAGAGGGTTTTCTGATAGACTTGGGGGGGGGGGGGGGGGGGGGGGCGGGGGGGCGGCTCTATTTTTGGTCATCTTAGCTTCAAAAAAAGCTCACGGTTGCGTTCACAGTGTCCAAGAACCCCTAGATCCATATAAAATTTGTCCAATTTGGACAAAGTTGGAATCTGTGGTTAAAAAAAACCCCTATTTCCATACAAGGCACGTCTAGTTTGACTAAGTTGGAATTTGGACAAAGTTGTAACTAGCCCTGACATGGATCTCGAGGTAGACACTAGTTTTTTGGAGCACTTTGGGCCCAAATGACCTCGCTATTGAGCTCGCAGCACCCAAAAACCCCTATTTCCATATAAGGCACGTCTAGTTTGGATGACGCTGCATTCAGGGGGGGGCTCTATTTTTGGTCATCTTGGCTTCAAACAAAGCTCATGGTTGCGTTCATAGTGTCCAAGAACCCCTAGATCCATATAAAATTTGTCCAATTTGGACAAAGTTGGAATCTGTGGTAAAAAAAAATTATAACTAGCCCTGACATGGATCCTGAGGTAGACACTAGTTTTTTGGAGCACTTTGGGCCCAAACGACCTCGCTATTGAGCTCGCAGCACCCAAAAACCCCTATTTCCATATAAGGCACATCTAGTTTGGATGACGCTGCATTCTATGGAAAAAAATTGCGTACTTGGGTCGTACGACCTTGGCACTTAGATCGAGGCAACACAAAAAATAAAATATATATATATATTTTTTCAGGTGCCACCACGGGCGGCCCACTAGTGGACATAGCAGTAGAACCATCGGTGGTCATGGCTAACCGTCTGAGGTTAACCGATAGTTAGCCCGACCGTTTAGCCCCTTTTACATGCACAGGGTCACATGTAGAGGCCAAGGGCTTGTTTCCTTTTCCCTTTGAAGGATGGCTCATCTTAGGTTGTTCTTTTGTTTCATCAGCCTTCGCCCTTCTTTGAGTAGTGTATACTTCACTTTTGTAGAATTGTTTTATGCACACACACTTAGATAAAGTGCCATTCTATTGCATGCATGGGATCTTGTACATTTTTGTGCTCTATGTACTTGCACTCCATTATAAAGTGCCAGGGGGGTTTGATGTTTGTCTTTGTTTGCCATCTACTTTTTTCATATGAGCGTTCCTCCAATGACATTAGCCTCAGGTATCTTTATTTGTGTTTGTACTCTCTCTACACCTTTGATGTTCCTAGTATCATGCAGTTCATATTGGATGATCTTTTCAGTGTACCTGTCATTACTCCCTTGTCAGCATTATGGGGGGATTTCTACTCTTGGTTCTATTGCTTCCTTGGTTCGATAGTGTGAGCTATATATTCAATATTTGATTCTATGTACTAGGCAGATGCAGTGGCTGGGTACCTATGCATTCCGGTGAGATGGATCATTTACCAAATGGACACTCTTTTCTTTGCTATTTTTTGGAGATACTCTTCTAGCTTTGATTGATCAACTCTTCAGAATTTGGTGTTTTTTATGCCATTTGTATTTTTTAGTTTAGGTGTTTGCCTTTGTTTGCCTCCTGATTTGAGTAGTGTCATTTGAGGGCACTCGTGTAGGTTACAATATTCTGTATCTTCAACTTCATTTGTTTGCCTTTGTTTGCCTCCTGATTCAAGTAGTGTCATTTGAGGGCACTCATGCATATTACAGTCTTCTCTACCTAGTCATATTTCAGTGGAGGATCTTCAGATCATTAGTTACTTCTTGATAGATTTAACAACTTCTTTCTTCAGTGATGTTCTACATGTTCATCCTTGTTCCTATTTTTTGGAACATTCCTAGTTTTGGAGGCTTCTTGAGTCCTTCAGAATAATCTTTGTCTCTTTTTAGAGTAGAGTTTTTCCCATGTGGTTTTCTCTATTTCTCCACTTTTCAGAGACTCTCTTTTGTACTTGGCTACCTGATAAGGGCTTGGTTGTTAGGACCCATTTACTTTCTGTAGTTCTTTCTAGGTTTTTAGCTTCTCCCAAAGTTTATTATTATTGTGCAATCTAGGTTTTACCTTTTAAGGTTTTCAGATCTCCTTTTATAAGGATTGATCTCCTTTGTATTTATAACAAGTTATTCATTATTGAATTGCAAATTTTGTTTTTACACATCAAGAGTGATTTCTCCTCTCTCATAGATCAATGCATTCAGGCCTCCATAGCTTCTTGCTTCTTCTCTCTCTTTCTATGATAGGTGTTTGCATGCAGGTGTTCTTAGGAGTTGTGGGTTGTTTAATCATCAACTCCAATAGTCTCATCACTTGACATCAGGATGTTCTCTGATCTAATTGCTATATATTCTTTGAATCAACGTGCTGCTCGCACATCAATTCAATGAGGGGAAAATGTAATCACCTAAAAAATTCTAGTAGAACCTAATCCCCTAATCTCGATTAAATTTCCTTAAAATGAATTCTAAATCTCAAAGGTATATTTTAGTGGACATAATTATGTAAGTAACCTTGATAATCCCCCTTACATAATTAAATTAAATTATTTCTAAAATTTAAAAAAAAAACATTTAATTGTCCAAACTTACTTTTAATATAAAGTCCTAGTACTTTTATTAAAAAGAGCACTTTGTGCAAACTTAATCTTGATTAATTGATAATTAAAAGGGGATTTTCTATTTTGTCTTATTCTCCCATCAAGCGTGGCCAATCAAAATTATTGGATCCTTTCACATGGATTGATCTCTCTCACCACTCATCTCTATCTAACATATTTTGCCTCTTAATCTGGACCCTTTTATTCTTGAGGCAAATCCTTTAAAATGAAGTTCTTCCTTGGCTCAAGGGTTCCATCTTAATCATCTTGGTAATATGCATTATTGCATTCTAGAGTAATCTTTCTATTTTGAGTTCTTGGTTCTTAGTTGCTTTCATTACATGGCTATAGCTCTCTTGCATTCTTAGTTTAGTTCATTCTTAGTGTAATCTTGTATTGTTAATCTAGCTTGCTTTCATTCTAGCATTGTTAATCTTGCATTCTAGTTTCATTTCTAGTTTATGCATTGCATTTGAATCTTCCATTTTGGAGTAATCAAGTCACTAATCCTTCATGCCAATATGATGAGCATTATAAAAGGATTAAACTCGCTTTAATTAGAAAGTAATAGGCCACTTTTAATGGTTTAGGTGGTTCATTTATAGCGAACTCCTATAGCTAAATTGTTGAGTTAATGGTTTATTGAGTGCTGGTTGCATTTCAATTAAATGCCAATAATTAACCACACACTAAACAATCATAAAAATTTACACACTACTTGGGTGCTTACAATTTACAACGATATAGTAGACAAAATACTACTACCCATAATACACATCTAGGGGAATAATCAAATACCAAGATATTTACCCAAAATCAATCTAATGGGAGTAAACAGGTGGCGTGTGATATAACCAATGATGTGAAGAAATTCAAAGCCCTTGTATACACTTAAAAATGGCTTCATTAATTAATTAAATATTTATTATTTAATTGATATTGACTTGATAAATTAATTAAATATTTATTATTTAATTAATTATTATTCCTCTATTTGTTAAATAAATTATTCAATTTATTTAGTAAATTCACTATAGTCTATTCCTCTATCCTAAGTCTTCTAATTAGTCTTATTAAAGTGATTTAATTAAATACACAATCACCTAAATATGACTAAGTTTCCTAGTCCACCTCACCTACCTAGTCACCTGACACATCACTTTGGCTAAAATAAATAATTATTATTAATTATTTATTAGTAATTATCCTCACCCACACATGTCCTATTCTTAAGGGCTATGTGGCCTCATAGGACTTAGTCTCATGACCACATGTCCTCTCAACAACCAAGTCAAGAGACATTCCCTATTTCTCAGGGGCTTCTCAAGCCACCTCTAAGGGTCAAAGGTGACTCATAGGACACTTGTGCAAAGAGTCCTCATGAGGAAAAGGTCTCTCCCTCTTTCTCTCTTTGGTCTTTGTGAGACACTTGACATGTGTCTTTCCCTTCCACCTTCTTCTCCTCCGTGTCAATGTGAGAGGAACATCATCCCTATTCTTCCTCTCACATTCCAACTACATCCCCCTTTCTCTCAACTCCTTCAACCAAGTCAATCCTAGCCCTAGGATCTTCCACCTTTCATTCTCAACCATAGGATTGTGCCACCTAGGCCTAGATCCTCCAAAAAATCTATAAAAGGAGTCTCATTTCCCCTTTGAGAGCTAATAGGTATTTTGTAATAGGCATTCAAGCATTTAAGTAATCAAGCATCCAAGCATCCTAAGAGAAATCAATCCATATTATCATCATTTCATTTGCATTCCATCCATTAGATTGCATAGGCTATTGTGCACTCATTTCATAAAATCTCAACACTTTGGTAGCATCTTGGGAGAAGGCTTCATTTGGAAATCTGAGAGCTCAACCTCTTTAAGAAATCAAGGCTAGGAGGACAATGGAGACAAGTTGCATGGTAGGTGAAGGTAATTAATTTAGTTTCATCATTTTATAGTTACTTTGTATTCTTCATTGTGTTGCATTAGATTGATTTATTGCCTTTAAATAGTTAATTTATCATCTCTAGTTTTTAGACATCTACTTTGCATACATTTTTGGCGCTAGAAGGAGGGCCAGCCTCCATTTTTAACATTCTATTTTTTTAGTTTTCCATGTGCAGACGTTTCCAGGTTTTTACTATGCATTCGTTCACGAATCCTACGCATTCATTCATCTGTTCTGCGCATGCATTTCTGATCAAATCTATCATTTTTCTATCTTTTTCATTTTCAGTTTTTAATTAACATCTACGCATCTGTTACATTTTCTTGCGCATACATTAATATTTTTTGCACATCCATTTCATTTTTATGTGCATCCATCATTCTATTCTACACATATGTTTAATTAGTTTGCGCATTTATCCACTGTTATTGCAGATCTGTTATTTACAGTAGTTAGGTTTAAATTTTTGATTTATTTTGATTTTAGCTAACCTTTGACAAGTTTCTGTTTGCTCTGGTAGCTTTTAGGTTGTTTTTGAAGACCCCATTGTTAAACAAATTTTCTAATGGTTTGATTGCAGATTGCCAAGGGGTTTGCAAAATAAACCATAATCTGATTTGGGCTAAAAAAAAAGACATGTCTTTGCTTTGTGTGTTTTCTTTAGAATAGCTCAAGTGTTTGTTGTGTCTTGCTTAATAGCATATTTGTAATCCTAAAATTATAACAACGTATCCTCTCCCCTCACCATTCGTGGACCTTGGGTGTAAGAGAAACTGTTATAATTTTTAGAGGGCGGTTTTTGGTGGGAAAAGAGGTACTCACCCCAAGGAACGACCCAATCGGTAACAGGCTAAAGCCAAGCCCTTCCAAACCAGTATATAAAAAATGCTAGTGTGATTAGTCTCACATTAGATAGGTGTGAATTCATTGTTTCAACCAAAATCTCCTCCAGTACCCTAGTGGTGTGTTAAAGTCCTACTTAGTAAAGGTGAAAGCCTTGCTTTGAAAGGATTGGGAGAGCCCCCTTAATTGGGAAAATGACTTGATCACAACCACCTGAACAGATGTCCTTATTAAAAGCTTTTGTTTAGTGGCCAAAAACCTTCTATCTACTAGCTCAAGGAGTCACCCAAGCTTGTGAAGACACCCCACATTACTCACGGTTCATAGTAGAGATAGCAGTTCTTTGGGAAGTAATGACCCATTGAATTCAGAACTTGGTGTGCCTAAGAAGTGAGTGCATTGTAAGGAGGAGCCCGTGCCTCCAAGTTCCTAGGTTATTTGTTGTGGATTCGCGTGGCTAGATTTTATTATCCTAGTGGGGATTTAGCAGATATCATCCTTGCCTACCATAGGATTGTAAGCATGTTTGTGCATTCATATTAGCATAGTTAGATTAAAATCATTTCTGTCATGCATGCGTGTGTTTATGCATTTTTCACTTTGCCAAAAACTAGAAAACATCAAAAACATCCAAAAATTTCAATTCAGATCAAAACTTCAGAACCTGTGCATATATCAAATCTTGCTATGCATTTGATCCAATTTGTTGCGCATTTGTTCAGACTATCTGCGCTTTTGATTTTACTAGTTCACATCTATCACATCTTGCTGCGCATCTATTTCATTTTGTTGTGCATTTATCAATCTGTCCTATGCATTTACAATAGTGAGCATTTCCACAAACTTTGCAATTTTCCAAATCACTTTTTCAGATACCCATTTTCATCTTTAGTAAGATTCTGGAAAAACAGTCGAGTTACACAGACCTCTGATCTTTAGTTTGACCATTTTCATCACTTTTCATCATTCCTTCATCAAGACTCATCAAATCATTTTCTTCCAATCTTTGAAATTCTCAATTTAGTGTTGAAACATTACCTTATCTATCAGATTTTGATCTTTGTGAGTTTACCATATTAGGATATATCATCTTTAAACCACCAAAATTACTTAGGTTATTATCTCTTGATTTCCCTTTGTCATATCATAGTGAGATCTATACCTCCTATTGACTTAGAGTTTATCAAGTTGTCTTATCATTTTTCAACATGTCTCAATATCTTTTCTATCAATCACTTTCCATATCGTCTCATCAAAAATCTTTCATCCCACAATCAATTTTCTCAATTTTATGGTTCAAACTCGATCTCAGAAACTCATACAAGCCATTAATCCAGAATCCCTAGACAAGATGGAAGGAAATACCAGCAATGAAGAAAACCCTTGGCCAAAAGAAGCTCCTAAGAAAACTTCACTTTTTACATCCAATGATGAACCCACCGATGACGAACTTAGGGAAGCTTCACAAGATCCTCAATTTTATCATGTCATGGAAAGAATCTTAGGCTTGGATAGAGAGATGTATTTCCTCATGCTTGCTCAACAAGGAGCTAAGTTACCAAGTGATTTTGATGTTTCCTATCTTAGAGAACTAGCTCACACAAACAATCAAGAAATCCCTAAAGGTTCTCAAGATACTCATGGAGCAAAGGAAACCAATTAGCAATCCAATGCTTCTCATAGTCATGAAAAACACACTATTTCTCAAAATGATTAGCAAAACCATGCTTCCTAAAATCATGCTTCACAAAACAATGCTTCCCACAACAATGTTTCCCAAAACTCTCAAGGAAACATGTTATCTTTGGATCCCATTCTACAACAAATCCAGATGCTTCAACAACAAATCCGTGACATCCAAACTAGATCATCAACAAAGAAGTATTCCTTGGATGATATATGTCCTTATCATTTTGATAAGAACTTAGCAATGATTCCATTCCCTCCTCATTTTAAGGTACCAAAATTTGACAAATACAAAGGTAATTCGGATCCACAAGACCACATTCGTGAGTTTTGTGCTGCTTGTATTGAAGTCACTCACAATGAAACTTATCTTATGTGACTATTTCCATGAAGTTTAGGAGGACAAGCCATGGAATGGTTCTCCAAACTACCCCCAGGCATCAAATCTTTCAATGAGCTTCTTGACAAATTTGTGACTCGTTATTCATATAACATCAAACATGAAGTCACTATGCTTGATCTTTGCAATGCACATCAAAAGAATGGAGAACCCTTCCTTACTTTTTTGCAAAGATGGCATCAATTGTTTGCCAAATATCCATGAATGATTCCTGAACAAGAAAAGATGGATATCTTTGTGCATAACCTTACACAAGAAATGAGTTATAGGTTACAATTGCAATGTCCACCAAATTTCAATAAGCTCATAGAAAATGATATCAAGATTGAGGAAGCCATGGTAAGAAAAGGTGAGATAAAACTTTATTCCAAGGACAATGATGGATCCTCAAATCCCAATCCCAACAACTATAACAATGACAAATCAAAATTCTGGAATAAAAACAAAAACATTGTCAATGATGGGATTGTTGATAATCATAATGTCAAACCAACACAACCCCTTCTCAATCTCACAAGTCAGGCCAATGCTAGTCAAGGTACTTACAACAATCAATCATCAAATCAAAATACCAACAAAGATTCATCTAAACCAAGATTTCCTTTCATGTCACCTCGAAGAAACTTTACTCCTTTAGGGGAATCTCTCGAATCGACCTTATGAAAGTTAATCACAAAGAAGCTCATTATGCTTCCTAACATGAAAGATTTCAAACCTAGAGTGAAGCCTTCTTGGTGGGATGAGTATGATTATTGCAAATTTCACAAAGGCAAAGGACATAAAACCAATGATTGCAAAAGGCTCAAAAATGTAATTCAAGATCTAATTGAAAGTGGTGAGATTAGTGTTGATGAACATACCTCAAATGAATTACATACAGCTTTCAAAGATCCACTTCCTGAGCATGAAAAAGGAGGTTCTTCCAATACTAAGAGTGACAATCAAGCCAATTATAATTCCACTCCCTATCGATATGTTGGTAACATTTCTGAATGTCATCCTTCTAAGTATTATGCCAATGTCATTACCATCAAAGGAAAATTAGAGAGTCACCCAGTCCATGTTACTATTCATGCTCAATCCAAAGTTACTCTCCAAGGAGTCTAGTCTAAACCAAATGCACCTCACAACAAGTCTGTTTATGTCCCAAAGACTACAACAAATATTTCCAACCAATACAACCTTTTGGAACAACTCAAGAAAACACCTACCCAGATATCCATCTTAGAGCTTTTGCATCTATCCCCATCTCACAAAGATATCCTTGAAAAAGCTCTTTTAGAAACCCAAGTACCCACAAATATAGATCATGATCAATTTCAAGCTGTGGTGGGCCATTTAACAACCATGCATTACCTATCCTTCATTGAGAATGATGACTTACTATTGCCCAACCTCATAATGCTCCCCTACATATCGAAGTCCTTGTCCAGAGTCACAAAATCAAATGAGTACTAATAGATGGAGGAGCTGGCTTAAATATCTATACATTGAAACTAGTCCTTGCTTTGGGATTTTTTGAAAATGTTGTTGATCCCAAGAAGAAAATCATGATAAAAGCTTATGATGAGGAAGAGCGGTCATCCAAGGGGTCTGTTGTTTTACCAATCAGAGTAGGTCCTATAATCAAAGATGTACCTTGCCAAGTCTTAGACATGGATCTTGCTTATAACATTCTCTTGGGACAACCATGGATTCATTCCATGCAAGTTGTACCATCAACCTATCATCAATGCTTTAAATTCCCTCATAATGGTCAGGAAGTAACTATCAAGGGAGACACTAATCCATTCTAGTATTGTAGTTCTATGAAGACATCTGATTCTTTGATACCTTATAACCGTACTGGATCTTCTACAACTACACCCATTGATCCTAGTAATATAGCATCAACATCAAAATCAAATGGGATCAAGATAGACATAAAAGAAAGAAGTATGGGACAATACACTTTAGGTCAAGCTCTTTGCATCACAGAGTTACCTTTATCTCTTAGATCATATGTAGATCTTTGATCACTAAACAACAATCAGAACCCCCTTCCACACTTGTTTATGACACATTTATAAGTGGGGGCACAATATCCAAAGAGGTAGCTGAGTGTAATGTTGATCATTTGCTTAAGTCACAGAAGAATGAAGAGGATATCAAACATGAATATATATCACCTGATGTCTATGGTAAAGGGTATACTTTGTTACAAAAGATGGGATACCAAGGTGCTAGACCTATAGGGTTACAAAGAGAAGGTGTTATCGAATTGATCTTGCAAAATCCAAACTATCAAAGAGACACTACAGGATTAGGATACAAAGGAGAAGGACCAAAAGAACCAAAAGGAAAAGCAAAGATCACACCTTTACATGAGATATCTAAAGCTCTTGCTTTGCAATTCAGAAAGAATGGTATGTATGTGGATCCAGAGAAACAAAGGATAGGACAAGGAATCATTGATATACTTGGGGATAATGATGATTCTGACTCAAATGATTATGAATGGGATTCATTATCTGATTGTACTATAAAAATAGGAGTTGATGTTGTGCATCACTATAGTAATGATTACCATGAGGGAGAGAGTTCAAGGAGTGACTCACTAGGATTGGTCCCACATAATACTACTCTTGTCGATCATGAGGGAAGTGAGCATTATTTTGCGATAGATGAATTAGATGAGAGTATGGAAATAGACCTCACTGATACCATCATAAATCTTGAAAATTTTTCTATCAATACTATCTCTGCCTTTGAAACTGACCTGAATGATCCGATGCCCCTTGTACATCCTGAACTTATTGATTGGGATTCTCCTAATCATCCAGAACTTGATGTATTCCATAATGATGATGCAATCATTGACTATCTTGGAATTAGAGATCATTTACCACCAGGAGATCACAAATCAGGCTTTCTGATAGAACTTAATGACATGGCCTACTTTGGTGAGAGTGCCAATCCTTTCAGTCATAAAAATATAAAAATAATCAATAGATCTAATGGTGAAAACCACTCAGTGGCAGTATTAGATCCAAAAATAGTAAAAAGAAATGACGCATCTAATGGTGAAAACCTCTCTGAGGTGCCTGACGATGGAAGGATTGACACTCTTCCCAACTATTTGTATCAAGAGCAATCTGCTATTCTTATAGAACCAACAGTACCTGTTAACATTGGCACAAAAGAGTCTCCACGCATCCTCAAAGTAGCAGCATCCTTGACAGAATCAGAGAAAGAAGCTTTTGCAAAAAAATTCAGAGAGAGACAAATCAACTTTGCCTGGTCCTATGCTGATATGCCTGGCCTGGATCCAAATCTCATTATGCATCATTTATCTATCAGACCAGGTGTAAAACCAGTTAAGTAGAAGCTCCGCAAGATGCATCCCCATATTGCACTAATGGTTAAAGCAGAATTGAAGAAGCTCTTAGATGTTGGATTCATTCAGGCTATTGATTAGGCTAAGTGGATTTCAAATATTGTCCCCATCTCAAAACCAGACAAATCTATCAGGATTTGTATTGATTTTTGAGATCTTAATAAGGCTTGTTTGAAAGATGACTTTCCTCTGTCAAATATTGACATTATTGTTGACCTGACAGCTAGGCATGAGATGTTATCATTAATGGATGGATTTTCTGGCTATAACCAAATCAAGATTGCACTAGAAGACCAAGAAAAGACTGCTTTTACTTGTCCATGGGGTACATACTGCTGGAATGTGATGCCTTTTGGCCTCAAAAATGCTGGAGCAACTTACCAAAGAGCAATGACCACAATCTTTCATGATATGATGCACACCATTATGGAAGATTATGTTGACAAAATTTAAGCAAAATCCAAAGATAGAGCTAGTCATTTAAGAGTGTTGGATAGAATATTCACTCAGATGGAAAAGTATCAGATTCGACTCAATCTGAAGAAATGTGCATTCGGAGTTACATCTAGTAAACTGTTAGGGTACATTGTCTCAACCAAAGGAATCGAAGTGGATCCAGAAAAAGTTAAAGCAATATTGGAGATGGCTTCCCCCACTAACATCAATCAGTCAAGATCCTTGCAGGGATGTCTCCAATCCATCTAAAGATTTGTTTCTCAACTAGCAGATCGAAGTCATCCCTTTCAACATTTGTTGCATAAAAATAGATTATTCCAATGGGATGATCAGTGTGAAGCAGCTTTCAATAAAATCAAGCAATATCTAGCGAATCCTCCAACTCTGATGTCACCAATTTCAGGCAAGCCACTCTTGATCTATATTTTAGCTACGATAGTTTCACTAGGTGCTCTACTGGCTCAGCAAGATCATGAAGGAAAATAAAAAGCCATCTATTATATCAGTCACACCCTAGTAGGTTATGAGCTAAATTATTCTCCTATAGAAAGAGCATGTCTGGCCATTGTTTTTACATCATAGAAATGGCGACATTACATGTTGTCACATTCAATCTAGCTCATCGCAAAGATTGATCCTTTAAAATATCTATTAAGCAAAACAACATTGACAGGCAGATTGGCTAAGTGGGTCATGCTACTTAGTGAATTTGATATTGAATATGTAGACAGGAAGGCTATCAAAGGTCAAGTGATAGTAGATTAGCTAGCAGATGCTCCATTAACGGATGACCAACCTGTATGCACCTTAAAATGGTCGCCTAGACTTTGGGCCCCCATTCAACAATTTATCAAATCCCTAAATCAATATTTTCAAATATCAACAATATCAATTATATCAATTTCCTTGATCAAATCATAATCAATTCAATATTTCCTAAGGTTTGAGCCTTATTTAATTTAAAAGAGAAAAAAAATAAAAATCTTATTTAATTAAGAGAACATGCTCCCTTTTAATTAATTAAAAATCTCTTTTAATTAAATAATAAAATCACTTTATCCTAAGCCTTTATTTAATTAAAAGGAATTTCCTCCCCTTTTATTTAAATAAAAAAATCCCCACTTTTCTTCTTATCCTATGTTGCACAAATAAAGCATTATTCTTATTTTATAAAAAGGGAAAAAACACTTTTTGTCTTATGTGGGACACAAAAGTCAACTCCTATTTTCCTATTGGAGGATATTTGTGCACAAGGATCAAGCTTCCATTTTTCTCCATCGTTGATTAAGTCTTTTGCCTCTTAATCTCAATGGTCCATTTTCATATCATTTCTTATAAAAGGAGAGCTCTCTCCTTCATTTTCATATCTTAAGTTTTTATGCTAATGTTATGCTACAGGTTTTCTAGGTCATTTGGAGCTCTTTGAAGACATTCTTGCATTCAAGCTTTGAAGACATTGTTGTTGCATTTTATTTAGCTTGTTTTCTTACATCATAGTTGCATAATCATGACATTTTTAGTATAGATTTCCTTTATGCAATAGATTAATCTCACATAGCTTAATAGGAGGATTTGTAACACTTGTATTTTCCTTTCATAGCATAGCTTACATCTTTCATTCTCATAGATTAGTTTGCATTGCATTGCATCCATATTGATTTCATTAGAGATATTGGCATTGTTGCCCTTGTCTTTGATTTGGAATCTCTCATTGTGTGGTTGACTAGCAAGGTCATGAGTTTATAGCTCTAGCTGAGAGCAATTTTACAAATCTTGCAACTCGATGCATAGAGAGCTATGGATCGATTTGTGAGGGCTCATTGTTGAGTTTTCTTGCATGTAAGGATTCATAGAAGTGTGGTCACATTTTCACCATACACAACCTATACATACAGAGTTTCCTGATGCACACATTTTGGCTTTATCTACACAAACCTGACAACTATATTTTGATGGATCGTATACTCAACAAGGTTCAGGAGCTGGTATTCTTTTTGTCACACCACAAGGATACACCATTCCGAAATCTTACAAGCTGCTCTTTCCTTGCACCAATAATGTAGCAAAGTATGAAGCCTTGCTGATTGGGTTAAAGATGGCTTTACAATGGAAAGTAACAGAAATAAATGTCTATGGGGATTCTCAGTTGATTATAAACCAAGTTAATGATGATTATCAGACTAAAGATAATAAGTTATTACCATATAAATGTATGGTTGATGACTTCAAACAATATTTCTCAATCATCACAACAAGATTCCTCGGCATGATAACAAGGATGTCGATGCCATGGCAACGATTGCTTCTTTGTTTGATATAGAAGATACCAAGGTCCGTTTTGAGTTCTTGGTGGAATCCCTGACTTGTCCTACATATGATGATCTTGATACGAGTATTATATGTCATCTAATTGGAGACGACTCCCCAATCTATGGAAAAATTTATTCCTATTTGAAAAATGATATCCTACCCCCTGACCTATCCCACAATCAAAAATAAACTTTTCTCTGCCAAGCCTCCCGCTATGTCCTAATATCTGATACCCTTTATCGGAGAGGTCTTGATGGTACTCTCCTTCGATGTCTCGAGCATGATGAAGCTCAAACTGCCTTGCAAGATGTACATGATGGTATTTGTGGGACACATTCGAGTGGTCCTTCTTTGGCTAGGAAACTCATGCATATGGGTTATTATTGGCCTACCATGGAAATAGATTCCTTTCATTTTGCTAGAGCATGTAAGAAATGTCAGATACATGGAAACCTTATTCATGCTCTAGCACAAGAGTTACATCCTTTTACAACTACCTTTCCATTCAGTTAGTGGGGGCTTGACCTCATGGGCGCTATCAACCATCCATCTTCCAACAGTCACAAATGGATTCTCACTGCCACAGAATACTTTACTAAATGGATTGAGGTCATTCCATTAATTACCACCATAGGGAAACAAATATCCATGTTTATCTTAAACTATATCATTTGTAGATATGGTATACCTATGTATCTCATTACTGATCATGGGAAACAGTTTCAAAATTAGGACATGGATGAACTATGCGCAAAATTCCATATTACCCATAACTATTCTACCATATATTATCCCCAAGGAAATGGCCAAGCTGAGGCATCAAATAAAACTATTGTTAAAATCCTACAAAAGACTGTCAATGACACTGGCTGTGACTGGCATATCCAACTAAATCTAGCCTTATGGGCTTACCGTACCTCCATCCATACTCCTACTGGAGCCACCCCATACTCCCTTGTTTATGGATCTGAGGCAGTCCTGCCCCTCGAGGTCAAGTTGCCTTCACTTCGTGTCACTCTCAAAGATTTGATTCCTGATGAAGACTATAGAGTTGCACGGTTGACTGAACTAGAACTGTTGGATGAACGCCATCAAAGAGCTTATGATCATTTGAAAGTCTATCAACAGTGTATGTCTCATCAGTATAATAGCAAGGTAAAGATCAAAGACTTTCAGTTGGGTGACTTTGTCCTTCGTGAAAATCCAAAGAATCAATTGCATCATGAAAAGAAGGGCAAGTTCAAACCCAATTGGTTAGGTCCTTTTGTAGTTACAACAGTTTATGGTTCTGGGGCTTATCAATTGTCCACACCTGAGGGAGATCCTTTGGATGAACCTCTTAATAGTATCCATCTCAAGAAGTTCTATCCTTGAAATCCCAATGCAAGGGCTATGTATATATTTTGTAAATACAAAAAAATCATAAAAATCCAAAAAAAAAATCAAAACAAAAAAAATATATACAAAAAAATCAAAAAATCAAAAGAAAACTGCAATAAAAGCATGTGGTGAAACCCTGGAAACAGGCACCATGTGTATCGAGTTAGCTCCTCTATCTATTAGGATTCTTCTAGTGTGTCCGTTCATTGTATATATCCACAATAAAATGGCTAGTCAGTCCCCATACCTGCCATGTACATATCATAATAAAATGGCCAGTTCATACACCATCCATTGTATCTACCCATAATAAAATTCCATCATAGCTTGATCATTTGTCATGGTCTTCATCCTAGTCTTGTTGCATCTTTCTTCATCCATAATAAGTTAGTCCATCACCTAGCTGGGGCCATGTCCTCGACCTAGTTTAGGAAGTGGATCTATGATAGTCATGACTCTTAGAGGACACAATGGAGTATTTTCACCAAACAAAGCAAAACGCAATCAAATGTTCTTTCACAATGATATCTTTATGATGAATCAGAGTCTGTGATCTATCCTTCGAAACATGACTGTTTATCTATCGAATCTTGACTATACATCATCACTTTAACTGATCACTATATCTTACACTATCTTTTTGGAAAAAGAAATGTATATTCATGACAGGCATGTTAGAATGATTTTTTGTAAATTATGCATTCATATCTGGATTTCATTGTTATCATGTTTCCTATGCTATTCCATGATATCTTTGACATGAGTTTGAAACTCTAAAATGTCATTGATTAGGATAGCCATGATGGGGCATGGTATTTTCTTTGGTTGCTATTTGTGGGATATTTCCCCATGAAATCGAAGGAAAAAATAATTGGGGTGTCTGCGCATAAGTGCCTTCATTCATTTAATAGTATTAACAACATCCAAATCATGTTGTTCTACATATGCTATTTATGGTGATACACTAGCACATACCTCGACTCCAAATATTTATTCCCCAATGGAGGAGGGAATATTCCTTGTCTGTTACACAAATGAAACTTAGGTCATCTCGGTTCAATTATACCTAGATGCTTGTCAAGTTTTCAATATTAAACTCCATGCAAGAAGTGTTCAGGTCATCCTGGTTTAATTATACCATGATGCTTTCATTTTCTTGCAACATAACGAGCTCAATGATGAAACTTAAGTTTCAGTTATTATGAAGTTCTAAGATGTTACCTAAAGTTGTGGAGATACATTCATTTCATATTGCATTTCATTTAAACAGTTCATAACTTACATATCAGTGCTCCTTTTATAGAGATTTGTAGGCTACCTTTCTTATTAGGTTATCTGTTCTCTTAGTCTATTCTTCTTGTGTCAGATACATTGTTATTTAAGTTGAGGACATTTGGACAACCAAAACTATTAAGACTTTTTGCATTTAACATTTTTCACTTAATCATTTAGAGACATATGTTATCTTCATTAGGAGTGTTCATTTGTATATACTTTAATCATTTATTATAGCAATCATTTCATCTCATTTTATCATGTTATCAGTTCTTATATTCAATCATCTTAGGGATATTATCCATTATTACATTATATATCGTTTCATTCATTTATTATACATTATATGCATTTTACATCATTTATTTACTATCCATTATATGTGTTTCCAATCATCAGTTATATCGTTCATTCAGTATCCGTTCCTTATACATTGTCCACATTGTTCATCACATTATTGCATTGATAATTACATAGCATTAGTAAACTCATTTAAGACATGCATTTATATCACCATCATATGATTATTAACCATTAAGCATCAAAAATATCAAATCGGATATAAATCATTCTAAGACATACATTCTATGCATATTAATGTAAATCATCACATCCTACATATTTCAGTACGCACATGTATATAAATCATCAAAGAAAATCATGATAGAACTGCATCACTGTAAATATAGAATCAATCATATAGCATCCATCATATAAAGTCCATAAAACAACAAAAATGTCCAAATGTCCAATGATATAAATCAATAACAATGTGTCCATAGTCAGTGTCCATCAAGTCAAAATATAATGATACAATGAAACATAATGGTACAACAGTGTATACAATGATCTCTCAAAATCTATGAGCCACTGCCTCCAAACTCTGTCTGCCGCTGTCTACGGGATGCAATGTGGCCCTGTGTTGCCGAACTCCCTGATGCTGAGGATCCACCCTGATCTCCTGAACCTGTTGGTGCTCTAGGAGGGCGTGATGATACACCCTCTCCACTAGCCGGTGCCCCTCTATCATGAACTACCGTCCTGATAGCCACTGATAACTCCCGATCCATTGATCCTTCGGGACCGCCTGTCTGTACGCCTCTCACCAGTAGGATATCTCCTTCTCGGCATGTATCATGGCTCTGATGCTATCTGCATGAGGACCCAACTCCTTTGTGTGCTGCAGCTCATCAAGTAGCATCTCCAACTCCCCGAGTCTCTCAAGCGCTGCATCCTGCTCATGTCTCAACACTCCCATCTACCTATCCATCCTCTCTATCCATCTCTCTAGGCCCAAAACTTGGTCTGCCTATACTTGTGTAACTGCTAGTCGAACTAGCAGTGTATCAATATCTAGCTCCTCCTCAGCACCATCTCTTTGTAGATAGGGATCTTGTCCCCCGATGTCCATCTCAGCCTGCTCATCCTGTGCCCCCACATCTGGCATCTCTACATCCTACTCATCTAATCTATCATCAGGGATCTATCCACCCTGTACCACACCACCCTAAGCTAATAATGCATCTGCCTCATCCTGTACCGGTACAACTGGTCCCTATATTAGGGTAGCTAGTATCTGTACCTACGCTACTAGACCCTGTAGGGGAGCTCCTACAGCTGGCTGTGCTGGCTGTGCCGGAGGCTATCTCCATCCCTATCTAGCTAGTGGTGACATCAATCCCCTCTGCCTCAAACCACCTCCTCTCATCCACGATCCAGCTCGATCACCTCTCCCCCCATCTCTACCATCACCACCATCACCTCTCCCTCGACATCGCCTATCTCTCCCTCAGCGTCTCCCACAACATCTGTCTACTGGATCTCTCTCTGGTGGCCTAGCTGCCAGATCAGTCAAGTGTGGTATAGGAAAATCTCTCAAGAACTGCTCAAGATCTGTAGTCATCCCAGGGTCTACCACTATCTGCCTCATGGTCCATGCCTAAAATGGCATGTCCACAAACTCCTGTTAGGCCATATCAAAGGATGTCATAGGTCCCCAGTCTCGTCTCTCCTGATGAGTCCTGGAAAACTCTGTCACACCCTGGGGCATGCCTTGGACTCTACCAAACTGGTGCAAAACCTAGCTGACCAACTGTCTCTCCAAAACAAAGGGCATCCACCTTATAAGCCATCACAACTCAAAACAAAATCCTAGCTATCTCTCATTGTCCCATGGCTCACAATCGAGGTAAGGTCTCCATGTCACTGTATCCAGTGTATAAAAAGTATAACGTCAGTACTCTAAATGTCCTAGTTTTTCCTACAACAAAATTAAGGAGTATAAATGTATGTAGGGTTGTCCTACACCTCAGAATTTGATCGCCACTGGTCTAGTAACTGCAATATGCTCCCATGCCCAAACATGGAGCAATGTGACTCCTGTTGATAATGATGCACCCCTATGGTACACCACCTGATGCAAATCATGATATAGATGTGCTAATAAATACACACCCCAAGAAAATCAGGTCCCATCCATCATCCACTGTAATGTGCAGCCCCATCCAGCTGAAAATCCATGTGATCTACAATCAGGGCAAACGAAACCCCTAATCGCTCTAGCTAGTACCACTGGTAATGGCTCATACAAATCCACCATATCATCCCATCTAATCTCCCCCTCCTTAATGTCATCATCTCCAAAGATGGCTCTGCACTCTGTCACTCCGCTGTGTCAATCATAGTGTACTAACTCTCTTGTAATAGGAAGCCGGAGGATGCAATATACATCCTCTAGTGTAACTATCATCTCCCCTGTTAGAAGATGAAAGGTACTCATCTCCAAGTGCCATCTCTCTACTAATGCCATCATCATACTTTGGTTTTCCCTAATCTCAGCCATGTAAATAACATGATAAAGGCCAGACACACCAATCAATAGTCTGTCAGTCTCTGACAGTGCTGGTCTCAGATTCTATGTGACAGAATATCTCTCCCGTGACATCAGAATATCAATAACGTCCTCCTAAACAAATCAAATAACATCAACCTATCAGATTTCGATAAATTGATCTACAACATCTATCTATCCTATTATATCAACTACAAACATGTTCTATCACGTGTTTTCAACAACTAATTTTATCAATCATCTAGTCTCAAGATTGGTTAACTAGCAACCATGCTACAATGTTGCCTATCTTGACCTAATCGATCAAATTTAACTGCCAACGGATCCAACTCGGCTTATCGACATCTAGTTTGACCTATTTGACTTTCTAATTTGACCAAATTCTATCCATCAAACCAATGCGTAGCATAGAAACATGCATGCGCCATAACTTTTCACATTTGCACAACAAAACATGTATGCACAATTTTATTACACATTTGCGCAACAAGTCATCACTAATGCACCAAAAGAACCAATGTGCACTTTTACACAACATTTGTGTCATAAAATAATGCATCTTACATGTATACGCCATTTCCCTAAATGAATGCGTAGGACTTTTCAGTTTCTGTGCAAACATCCCTATTTGTTGCGCATTCATGTGCCACAATGGCACATTCATTCTTCGCCCAAGAACAATTTTTTTTTCTAATCTATTTCTATCATTCAATCTAACCTAAACATGCTAAATTATATTCTACCATGCATCAAATCATCAAATCACAAAGCAAGATCGAGTCACCTATCGATTCACCCGAATCGGGTGGTCGCTGGAAGCGTCTGACCCTCTCAAAGCAGTGATCTGACAGCGGAAATGACATCCTAGTGGCTCTGCTCTTCTCTCTCTAGTGCTTTGATCTCCGCCCTAAATTTTGAGGGTTTTTGTGTTTGGGGAAACTGTTGAATCCTAGCTAACAAAAATAGAAAAATAATTTGAACTCGGAGATTACATAGATAATTCCAAGGTAATGTGAGGTGATTACTAGTTGATTGATGAGGCAACCACGTGGTCAAAAAAATACTAGGGAAAAATTAGGCCTTAAATCCAACAAAATCACATGGACCTATTTGTAGCAAAATTTAGGAAGAGGTAGTTACCATAATTGTTCTTTGATCAGAATGCCCTAGAGTTTCAAAACCTTAGACAAGGGGAACATAATGTGCATGAATAAAAAGAAAATTTTACCTTTTTATTGAAGTATGTGCCTCTACACCAAAAAAATGAAAAATTCAAGGTGCGGAAGTTCATCATGGGTTTAAATAATCATATAGGCAGGAAAACAGATGTCCTTAGCCCTATCACCATGAAAAAAGTATATGATATGGTCATCAAGCATGATCACAAACTCAAGAGGGATGAAGAACTAAAATAAAAGAGTAAATGAGGGCTACATGGACACAAACTTCTTAACCTTTCAAAAAGAAAGGAAAAAAATGATACTACAATAAGGGAAAGTATAAGAGATGTAGAGGAAAAAGAGAGGAATTTAGGGGAGGTAAAAAGGAATACGGTAGTTACAAGAAGGATAATGAAACTCATTATACCAATCACTACCCAAACAAAAACCAAGCTTAGTAGCGGAAAAGAATCTCATTACCACCCTAGTAGAAAAATTTTTAACAACATATCTATGGTGGAGTGGATAGTTGTTAAGAAGAATTCCAAATCACTCCCATAGAAATAATATGTATGCTCTATGGAAACCTTGAACTACAGTTTTGATAGACATGGAAGCCACTAAAACAAATTCTCCTAAGTTATTAAGTAAATAAGATCTGATTTTATGGTCAACTCTTGATCATTAGAATATGCTAATCAGTTGAGAGCTTAGGTAGAGCAGTGTCTTTCTTAAATCAATCCTTCTTCTTTAGTGAGTTTAGCTACTAATTATTCTCTAACATGCAATTATATTTCTCATTATTCTAAGGTTAGTGATGTTGACTCTCATTTTTACCTCTTCTTTGGAGAAACATTATGGATTTCATTTAACATTTTATCTAAGAATAAATACAAAGGAGATAATATTAGGTGCATGGAAAAAGGAGTCAAGGTCCTTTTGGAACCTACACCACACTCTTATATAGTGGTTTCAGGTTACCAACATTCTCCTCGATCGACATCCCCCCCTCCATTTTATAATGTTTTGTGGATTTATTTTGCAAGCATTCAAACCTTTCTCCATAAGAAAAAGTTTGCTTCCTACTAATTATCCTTTACCAAATAAAGACACTATCTTATTAAGAATTCTCAAAGATATGATTTGATCACTCTTTATCCAACGTGTACAAAATTTCACAAAAAGGATAATACAACATATGTTCATATCACCAAGTTCATGGCCATTCTACTACTGAATATTGAGCCTTCCAAGATAAAATACAGTCACTTATTAGTTGAGTTGTCATTTCTCTTCCCTTTTTTATGTATCCATTTTTTCTTTGTATGATAACTGATATCATGGTTCACCTCTATCTTGTTGATTATAGATAATAATAATTATCTCATGAGGTTATTAGACCTGCCTTATTCTATTTTTTATATACACTATTTGGCACTCATAGCTTCAACTATTTGCTCATTTTTAGTCATAGTTGTACAATATTATGTGCAACAATACTTTGTCTAGGTAAAAACATACAAGCTTTTATAATGGTGTCCTTATCTATATTCTTGGGGGAAAGGAGAACTTATTTTGGAGTTGTGAATCCTTCCTTAAGATCTCTCTTCTCTTTTGTTATGTTATTTCCTTAAAATATTAGCATATCATGCATGCTAATATTTTAAGGGGGGAATATTCTTTGTACACTTTTGCATCCTTGTTTGAACTTTATGCAGTCCCTCTCGTTATGTCACTCCAAAAAAAATAGTATTTCATATATAAGATTCAATGGTTAGGAAGTGAGTTTTTTTCACTGATATTTTAAAGACCTTGATCATGGCTTGTCTGTCAAACTATATTTTCACTACCCCTTGATGTTTGGACCTTGTCCTCATCATCTAAGTACTTATGCATGAATTGAAATGCTGGAATTTTCAACAATGTCACAAGTAGGGATGTTAAACATGGATTGATTCTTAGAGGCAATTTTTTTTTGTAAGTTCATTTCAACCCTTGCATTATCCCTTATCCTTCTCAAGGTTCTTAGGATTCCTTTCAGCAATTACTTTTCCTTTCACTTTTATGTTATGCCTATGATTTTCTCATTTATCATTATTTTGAGTATATGTTATCTTGATACTAGTAATTAGTGTGGAATTCCATGTATAGCACTAGTATCCTATGATAACTTGTCATTAGTTCTTCTCTTGTTTAATTTGATTCACTATATATCACTTTTGGAAGCACACTTCTTGCATTATTTGACACAAAGGATAACTCTTTGTCAAGGAGTCAGCTATTTATGTGAATGATTTAGTTTGGAAGATACCCTTTCATTATTAATGACATTTGAACTATTAATTTATGGCTTCCCATTCTTTGTTAGTCATTTAAATTGTGTCCTTGGTCAAGTTCTTGAACTAGTTTTTTATTTCCTTTTTCTATTATGTTCTCCTCATTCTCCTGCAAGTTTCATTCTTTCCATTTCCTCTTGTTATAAATCCACACTCTTGCTTACTATTTTATCTAAATAATCCACATTCAAATCCAAGGAATTGATTCTTGTGAAATTGTTTGATAATTCCCCAAATCCTTTATCAATTATAACTTATATGTTAAATAGAATAGGATCCAAATTAAGGTTAAAATTTTGATGGCAGAGCACCCTTTCTTCTATACCATTCTTCTAATGACTAATTAGATACCTCACATTATTCAACCTATTTGATGACACTTTTAACAAGTTTGTTGTTGGATCAAGATAGATATAATTGCAAGAATAAATACCTTATAATAGAAATAATTTCTATATTGTGATAAAATATAAACATAGAATTAAAATGATTACAAAATGATAACTTTTTCTACAGGTCAAAATCAATCCCTAGATAAAACCCTTGGAAAAACTAAGATCATGATAATAATAAATAATGTGTAAAATTAGAAATGGGTGTGAAGGAGAGGTGGCACTTAATTCCTTCCAAGTTGACAATTAGATCCTATTTGCTAAAGCCTAATACAAATCGATGAGTTTTTTTGACAATGGTGTACTTGGAACATGCCTCAACAATGAATGTTGATTATTCATTCAGCCAACTACGCAGAAGAGGGTGAAATGCAATTTTGACGATCAAGGTGAACTCAAATTTTAGTTTCGATCCTGAAATGAAGAGAAAATGATGTGATATGAAAGACAAGAAGCGAAAGACGTGATCGGGAAGAAGTGAACGGTGAGCGTAGTTGACTGATAGGTCCACGAAAGATGAAAGGAGAGCTCTCTCCATATGCAAGATGCAAAACTAACTAACATGAACCTAAAAATGCAAGCTATTATGAAAAGTGGTTTACTTGCAAGGTCACAAAGCTATTAGACTCTAATATTCATCATCGAGTGTTATTGGTAGCGTCGCAAGATCATACAATACACACTAGTATACCTATGTGGATTTGAACATGATCTATATCAAATAGGAATGTGGAAATCCCACCTAGGCATCAAAGACATATAAGTCAAGATGACTAGTGCAGTGAGATTCCCTAAGTTTGATATAGCAAGATTATGCTTGCATCGAGACACAAGAAAGTCAAGATGACTATAAGCATGCACTTGCAGAAAATAGTCAAGGATAATACCTTGTAGACCCCAATGTCAAGTGGAACAAGAATAAATGCTAATGACAGCTAGGACCTACAAAATATACCCACAAGCAAAAAAAGAAATAAAACATGTCCTCATGCCCCGGTCTTCTAGCTCGGCATCATTGAAAACTATTAGGGAGAGAACACTCATCAAAGAAATCATCATAGACAACACACAAAGAAAGAAAGTCCAACAAGTCTCAGCAAGTCAAATGATTTAAGTGCGTGTGTGTAGGTCATAGAGTCAATCTTTGAGTATCACTTATGCTAGTGGAAATATTGCATCGTTCTGGACTGCGGGTAAACATCTGATAAGTGTTAAAAAACACTTGATGCTAGGGAAGTGTTGAAAAACATAGTTGGGGTGGTTTCAAGGAGCCCAAGAAACCTGAACGCACAAAGAGACCCGAGATAAGATTTTAGAACAACAGATGCCCCGTAGACTAAGATAAGGGTCAATTCCAGGCTAGGAGAGGCAAAGCGAGAAGTGGAGCGAAGGAGGGCCACGCAAGATTGATAGACATAGGTGCAAGGGTCTCAAGTAGCACCTGTTTCCAGGTTTTCACCACTTGATAGATTTTTTCAGGACTTTTTAAAAAAAAAATTATATTTTTGCTACCAAGGCGCTTGTTTGCAGGTTTTCACCAAGGCACTTTTTCTATTTTATTTATTATTATTTTTTTTATGAGACATCAAAGCGCCTATTGCTAGGTTTTCACTAGGATGCTCTTTTTTCAGGCCTTTATATGCTTTTTAGGATTTTTTCAGCATCATATATGAATTTTTTTGTAATTTTTTCAGGATCAATAAAATATATACAAAGAGCTCAAGAACCTTAGGCATAAAACTTCTGCAATTGTAGAACATTGATAGGCTCGGTAAGCTCTGCTTCCTCTGATGTAGATAACTGATAAGCCCTAGACCCAAATGTTGTTGTTGTGATGATAGAAGGCCCCAACCAGTTCGGCTAATAGTAACCAACCCTAAGCAATTTCTGAGCTAACGTAAGACCGGTAGAATGTGATCCACATATGCCATCATGGATTTCAACTAGCACCTTGTCTGACTCCTCTATTTCTAGATGCTTAAGGAGAGTTCCATCTAGAACCTTCTTATACAAGTCACCAGAGACGAGGACAAAGTGTGAGGTATGGCGGAGGAGTTGGTGGTCCTCAATGCGCGGTAGATATTCAAGAATAATTTGATCTGGTAGATATGAAAAGATAGTGGCATAGGGGGATGAATCCATAGGGGAAGTGTAGGAAAGATAAGGCAACTCTTCCACCAGGAATGCAAAGTATGATTCTTGTTCTTCCATTTGTAGAATGGATGCCAAAGTAGTCATGACATCAACCGCCTTGTTCTCAGATTTTTGCTTCTCAATATCAACCTTAACCAAAAATTCCATATGGGGAGGTATCTTTATGAGCTTTTGCTTGATAGGTTTTACCCTTGGAATCATTTTCTCTAGAAAGAATACAGCAAATTGTTCTTGATTTGTAATCTTTTTAGGTTCAGATACCGCCATAATGTGGTTTTCACCATCCAACCATTGTTTTTTTCTCTTGATTGTATGACAGAGATACTTGATATCTGATTCCAGCATGTTTGTTGCAAGTTCACTTCTGGAAGAGATAGTAGGTTCAATGGATATGAAATCTAAATGTATGAAGGAGAGCAGAGTGACAGGTGCAAGAGCATTTATGTGAGGGATGTCATCTCTGGTGACGAGAGAGGTTGAGCCTATAAGGTTGGCTCCAAAAGTGTCAAGATCTAGATTTGTCATAGAAGGACTAGCGTGGTCCACTAAAGTAACACGTGGAACAAACTCGTCAGACCCTACGTGAGACTCATCAACTATGTCAGGTTGGGCACTATAGGTATGAATCACATCAACGTCCATATCTACTATGGAAGATCCATCTGAGAGGGTATCCCATTCATATTCATTGGAATCTATTGTTGAACTTCTACTGGGATGTTTGCACCAAGAAGGTTTAGGACATCTAGAAGTAGAGGCACTTGTGTCATTGTTTGTGAGATCTGCTCTTTTTAGTAACCGCTCAATATTCCTATGTTGTCTATCTCTGGGATCAAATTCATTATCTCTAGACATAGAAGTGTCAGCTGAATCATTGTTAGGCATACATTCTCCTTCCCAAAGGAGTGAAGTAGAAGGAAGATCATCTCCCATTTGAGCCATAGTGTGCAATGGTGACTCATCTTTATCTGTGTCTGAATCACTGATCATGGGAGCATTTGTAGAATAGTTAGGGAGGTCATCCTCGGCACCATATCTGAGACCTATTGTATCCTTAGAGGGTCTACCATTAGTATGACTTAAAGGCTCAACAAGGGCATGCCCATTATCATTTATAGGTCCTTGACCTTGATAGCCCATTTGCTGCAAAAATTTATAGCCTTTACCATAGCACTTAGGGGAAATAGGAGTAGCAATTGTTGTACTATCCTCTTCTTCTCTATAGATCCACTCTTGAACAGCTTGTTCTTCTCTTTTTGCTTCTAGAGGAATGGATGAAGGAACAAAGGTATCAAAGATTGTCATAGCGGAAGCGGAAGGCTTCATATTGTCAGAAGGTCTACCATATGATCTAGGAGAAGTAGGCATAATAGCAAGAGAGTCTAGTGTGTATTCACCCATACCAATACTCATCATCTTTAATGTTTGTTTAGCCTCAATCAAGGATGCACTAGGATCATTAGAAGGTTTGTTGTGAGGAAAAAATGTCTCAGTAGTAGCAAGAGTATTGATAGCAATAGTATGGTCTCCAGGAATCACAAATTCAGTGCCATTGTATGGAAATTTGATGCGCTGATGATAAGTGGAAGGGACAACTTGCATGTCATGGATCCAAGGATGACCTAGAAGAATGTTATATGCAAGTGGGATGTCCAATACTTGGAACCAAATATCTTTTGTGACAGGACCCACTTGGACAGGTAGTGTGACAAGACCTTTGGAAGATCTTTCCACTTAATCATAAGATTTTATAGTAATCTTCTTCTTAGGATCTAGAACAAATTTTGACAATCCCAACTGTTGCACCACATGAAAAGAAACAATATTTAACCCTGCACCATTTTCTATCAGGACTCGATGGACTTGGGTGTGGTAGACTTGAACTTCGATGTGCAGAGAAAGATTATGGGGGTGACTAAGAGATACGTTATCTTCTTTAGAGAAGGAGAGATAGCGGGGAGATGAGATATGGTTGACCATAGCCTGGAACCAATCTAGATCAATGCCATTAGGGACACGTGCTGTATGTAGAGCTTCTTCAAGGATTTCTCTATGCGAAGGGGATAACTGAAGCAACTCAAAAATGGATATTTGGGTTGGTGTCCGTTGCAAGTGGTGGACAAGATCATAGCTAGAGGTGGCTGAAGGAGCTGCTTGTTTGGAAGACAAGGTTTGCTTGTGATCAGGCGTAGTTTTAAGGATAATTTTGGCTTTCCCCTAGTCACAGCATTCAATTTCTCACTTCAAGAGGATGAACCATCCAATGTTTGCAAGACCAAATTTGGCTTACCATGATTTTCATTATCATCTTGAGATCTCATCATAAGAACACTCTCGAGGGGCTCTACCATGTTGATCACGGGCGCATCACTAGCATATGTATAGTTGATCTTTGCATCATGATTCTTCTTATTTATTTGAGAAGATTCCCCCTTGTCATGCTTAGGTAGAGGGTCTTTGAAAGCTGTGTGATCAAAATTTTTAACTAAGCCATCTATGAGAATTGTGTCATCATCAACGAGATCTTGAATATCATCTTTAGGCTTGAAACAATTGTTCATCGTGTGTCCCTTACTTCTGTGATAGTGGCAGTAATGATCTTCTCTCCACCAATTAGGCTTAACTGGCAAAGCATATGGATGATCAAATTTAGGAAGCGTAAGATGTTTTTTGGCAACCAAAGTTTTAAGAATCACATCATATGGTTCAGCCAACTTGGTGTAGACTCGTCGTTGAAATGTCCTTTTTGGCTTGTCTGCATGTTGAGGCTTAGGATCACTGTGAGCATTGGCAACCTCTTGTTGTTCTGCTACATAGATAGCATTAGAGAGGTTGAAAGTAGGTTCTTTAGCTTTTGGGACATCTACAACCCCATCATTAACAACATACTTGTTTCTATTCCAAGGCTTGTTCTTGTCTTTGCCATTGCCTCTAGTATCTTTATTAATAACAATATCCCCCCTTCTAATGGCCACATCCTCAATCCGATATGCACTTTCAACCATGTCATTGAAAGAGGAGAACAATTATTTCCTTAGATCATAATACAGTTCTGGCACAAGAGTGTTGATGAAAATGTCAATCTTTTCTCTTTCATCTAGCTGGCGAGGATATCAAGAATATAATGACCTCCAATGTTGTAAGTAAGTGGAAAATGGCTCATCTTGATTTTGCTTTAGAGCACTGAGATCTATCATGGTGATAGGTTGTTGGATGTTGTATGAGTAATGCTAGGTGAAGCGCCTAACCAACTCATCAAAAGTTTTAAGAGGTGGTGTCAACTTTGCAAACCATTCTAGAGCTTGTCCTCTCAAACTTCTAGGGAACAATCGTAGAAGAAATGTGTCCTCATGAAGGAATTCCATGCTAAGAGTGTAAAAGTGACGCACATGGTCATGGGGATCACCGTTTCCATCATACTTGTCGTATTTGGGAACCTCAATATCCCTAGGAAATGGGACAATGTATAGACTCCTGTCAAAAGGAAGAGCACAAATAGATTCTACGAAAGAAACCTTTGGAGGTTCTTTTTCTATTGCAAGTTGAGCAAGACATTGATTGGTTCATTGTACTTCCTCTCTAAGGATTTCCAATTCAGTTGGGACTCTTTCTTGAACAATTTGGTGTACATCATAGCCAGGAGGGAGCTTGTATCCCTGAGAAGTCATGTATTGGAAATATTGGTCTCCATTACGCTCTAAAAGTTTAAGCATCATACATTGGGAGGCTTCATCTTGTTCAAACCTCATAAGTTCTTCACTAGAAACCTCATCATTGGCTTCTTCCTCATGATGAGAGGGAGGAGGTCTAGGAGGTGAAGAAGGAGCAGCAAAATTTTGTCTTGGAGGAGATCTTGGTGGCGTGTTGTTGCCATTGTTGCCACTAGTGCCAAAGAAAGGTCTATTCTCATAGCTACTAGTCCTGGGTTGTTCATGGGACATCCCTCTTGAAGTCATGCACCTAGCAGCTTCCATTAAGCTTTTACTATACTCTCTATCCAAGAGTGCTTGGTTATCTCTTTGTGTAAAGTGATCTTGCATACAATGATATTTCTCTTGTTCGCTCATAGTAAGTGAGACACTATTTGTGTTTTTGGGGGTTTTGAACGCGGAAAAGAGGAAGCCTCCTTTATACCACGAGGTAACCTTAGAATCCTCAGAATTAGCACTAGAATTATTGTTGGTAACGGGCACTCATGAGCATCTTGTTGGAGAAGGTAATTGTGTATAATCAAATGGAGGGTGATCCCCTTGCTCAAATTGAGATCGAGTTGTAACCGGCATGAAAAGAATTGTTGGTTGACTAATAGAATGAGACAAAGTTTCTCATATATTGAGATAAGCAAACCTAGTAATGATCACTTGTCAAAGTAGAACAATAGAGATGGCTCGTCAAAGGTGCTCAAGCACTTACAACAATCAATTGACTTAAGCTGAGAGAGGAGCAAGAAGCTCGATTAGCAAGTAGCTATAGGGGTAACCGTAATGTGACAAGTGATCAAGAGTAGCATTTGTTAGGCTCAAACCCAGTAGTTTTAGCTCATTTTTTCAGTCTAGAACAAATCTAAGCATGTAGACAACAAGCCAGCTTCATATAAGAACAAGAAAAGACACTCTATGATTGGTTAAAGTTCAAGTTTAGCAACTCCGGATTGCAATAGCAACAAGACAACAAAAAGGTTCTGTGCGATAGTTACCAGGTAAAAAGTGCGACAAAATCTAACTAGGCGATACTTCTGAAAGAGACCGAGCGATACTTTCTAGGCAGCCTGGGCGATAGAATCCAGGCAAGCAAGGTGATAAAAAACTAGAGATGAAATATCGCACGATAAAACTTGAAACAATGTGTGATTGTTTTTCAATGTCGTACGACTCTTGACCAATGAACATAAAAAAATATCAGTTTTTGAAGGTATTTTTGTCAATTTTGTGATCTGATGGATAATTTGTTGATTTCAAACATAGTGACAGCAATATTCAGGCAGGTTTGCAAACAGTAGGGGATGGAACATGTCATCAAACACTTGTGCAAGAGAAAAAGTAACCTTGCCAAGACAAACAATTGGGATATCAAAATGAAAAATTCTATGAGCACTACCGTAATGTTTGTATGTTCAAGAACATTTGCACGGGTATATAACAATGAGAACGGTTCAAGTACTTATTATCCTAAAAAGACAATGGCTCAATACTTAACAACTTGGCCCACACTTGATGTCCCATCACCTCACACAAAGTGGTTGCCCACAATAGATATTGGCTTTGTCATGGAAGTGTTAATGACACAACCAAAGCAACACAGATGGTGAGTAGTCTTGGGGTGATCCAGGTTATTCCACTTGGATCAATCCTTGCACCAAGAAGCTAAGTGGAAAAATAGGGTGGCCTCTACCTATGGTTCTTAGTAAGGGCTTCCATTCATAGTACCCCCCTTGCTCCTCAAAAAGGACTAGGACCTTGCGGCCACAAGAGTACCTTAAGCATTCTTGCTCAACACTTTCCTCATGGTCACAATCCCACAAGTACTCACATCAAGTGAAGACAAGCACTACGTCTACCAAGGTTTTGTGTCCTTGATAGCCTTGAGATTATAATGGGTTGGAATAGCTTGGTATTAGCTTGTCCCCACTTGGGTCGTTCCTCTTGATTGCTCAAGAGCAGGCCCGCTAAAGTATCCTAATGCTAAACAAAGAGTGCATTGGCTTTTGAGTGTCAAAATTTCTGGTTCACCTCAAGGGTGAAGAGCATAATCTCCTAGCTCAAGAATCTCCCCCAAACACACCAAACAAAGAGTTCAATTACCCTCTTGTTTTCAAAGTCTAAAAGTGGGTCGTGATTTCTGTTTCACCACAAGGGTGAAGAGCATAATTTCCTACCACCAAAAGACTCCTACAACAAGATCTTAAGTGCCTAATAAATGAGACAACTAGTATATGCCGCACTTAAAAGAAAAGTAAATAAACAAGCAATTGGTTATTTTTAAGCATTGGGTAGCCCTGCAAAACACAATTAGTAGCCCTTTTGCCTTTGAAGCTTTGACATGCGATCTTTTTAGCAAAATTTTCAAGCAATGAAGGCACCTACAAGCACAACTTGTTAGCCCCACAATGGTTAGCAAAACAAAATCCAAATGAAATCTGTCTAACCACAAAAAACTAAACCAACAAGCTAATCAGATCAAAACTCAACAAGAAAGAACCAAGAAACAACTCACTGCCAGGTACAGGTGATAGTATAATCACCAAAAGTATCGCATGATACTTTACAATATACTGGGGCAATATTATCTTTCTGGGTGACACTTCATTGTACTTGCAGGTGACATAATGTCTCAAACAGTGCAACATAACCTCTCACAGAGTGCGATACTTTAACTGGTAAAGTATCGCACCAGTATAGGACAAAGTATTGCACGACACTGGTAAAGTATCATACAATAATCTTCCAGAAAAAAATAAAAATTTGCCAAAAATAGTAAGCTAAAAAGTGATGAAAAAAAAGCGTGGAAATGCATACAAAGAAGGACAAAATAGAGCTGTTCTGCCCCATGGTGGGTGCCAAAGATGTACACACTAGAATGTACACTTCTCTAAGTCTTTGCTTCAAAGGGAATCCATGAATGGGAATCCTTGAAAATCGACCTAGAACTCTCTAGGCATGGAGTGCAAGGAAATTAAGTGTGCTCTCAGGTAGAACTATTTAAGCCTATGACCTTGCTAGTAAACCATGCAATGGGAGATTCAAATGAAGACAAGGGCAAGAATGCCAATATCCCCAAGAATCAAATGGAAATGCAAATGCAATGCAACTATGCTAAAAAATGGAAATGCAAGCTAAGCTATAAAAATGAAAGATAGAAGTATTACAAATCCTTACTATTTAGACTATGTGAGATCTAAGCTAGAGCTTGAAAGGAAACTAATCTACGAAAGCATAAACATGAAGCTAAGCTAAGAATGCAAGAATGAAAGCTAAATGTATAAAGATCTCCAAAAGGCTCCAAAGTCTTCAAAAGCTCTAAAGTCTCCAAGAAATCCTGCAACATAAAGTTAGCATAAAAAGTTGGGGATCTAGAATGAAGAAGAGAGCTCTCATTTTATAAGAAATGAGAAGGAATGAACCATGGAGATTAAGAGGAAAAAGATTTAATCAAGGGTGGATCATCAAAGAGGAGAAATCCATGTGCACAAGTATCCTCCAATGAGAAAATAAGAGTTGACTTTTGTGTCCATATGAGACAAAAAGACCTTTTTTTGCTTTTTATAAAATAGGAATAATGCTTTATTTGTGCAACTTAGGATAAGAGGAAAGGTGGGGACTTTTTTTTAATAAAAGGGGAGGGAATTCCTTTTGATTAAATAAAGATTTTAGGATAAAATGGTTAATCCATGGAAAATAATCGAATAAATGATAGAACTAGGATTTGATCAAGAATAAGCAATTGAGGATTTAGCAAATAATGCTAGCAAGGGCCTAATAGTCTAGATGACCATTTTAGGGTGTATACACTACTAAATGGCTAGAGCAGTGCTTGTGGGTAGTGGAGGAGAATCTCTATCATCCTTGAGACCCCATACATCAACAAGATCAAGATTGTTATCCAGAAGGGACCACCCTTCTTTTATTGTAGCTTCTTCATTTTATTTCTCCTTCCTGGTAGGAGAGATAGTCAAGGCCAACTGTGGGAGCCATTTGGAGGAGCTCAACCAACTGTTGCAATTGTTCGTGTCTAGCTAGCCAAAACCATCACTCAGAGAAGGGTTCATGCCCTTCGTTCCCTACCTAGAAGTTGAGCCTCCATGTGGCAGAGAGGTGGATTGTTGTGTTTGAAAATACCTACCACTACTAAATTGGTAGCAAGGAGACTAGGAAAGTAGGGTCTATGATTGGTGAGGAGAGGATTTATGGCCATACCACTGGCCATAGGTTGGAGAATGATCACAAGAAATAGGAGGGTCTAGAGGTACCTTAGCAAGCGTATAGGGGGTATTTCCCCAATGCTCCAAAATCTCCTACAAGTGGGCCACCTTGAGCTCAACCTTGTTGGCTTGCACTTGAATCTAAAGCATCACATTATTACAAATATAGGCTTTAGTAAAAAGAAAAAAATGTATATCAATAGAGTTGTGAGAGAAGAAGACACCATGTTTATCTTTCCATAATGTGTAGAGGATTTTCACCATGAAAGCATGACATATCTATGTGAACTTGAAGGAAGTCCAAGGAGAATTCCCTAGAAGAACCATATGCTAGGAAAAAGGTTCAATCCAAAAAGGTTGAAAGAAATCATGAATCCAATTCTACAAGTGTCAGGCTCGACGAAAAAACAAAAAAGGCGTGTGAAAGTTTTTGGTTGCCTACAAAATGGGCAGGGAGGATTTGGAACTCCCAAATGCTACATGTGAGAGCCTAGCGACAAGCCTTGGTAAAGAAAATACCAAGTAGTTTATTTTTTTAAAGAAATATTATTACACACGTAATTAAATCTAAGATTTTTAATTAGACTCTCAAGCTAATATAAGATCAAGACCACTAAAAACTAGGTCCAAAACATTATAAAATGAGAAAATTGACATGACAAAATATCTAATTGAATCTTTTCTTAAAAAGTATGCCAAAATATCTAACTCACCTAGTAAAGCGCTTGGTAAAGTTATACATCATGTGCATAGATGTCACAACCCATTTTTCTCTAAAACAATAACTACCTCTTCTTTATCCAAAATTATCGCATAAAATGAGAGTGGTAGAGAAGAACGCTTAGAGTTAAGAATGGAGAATATAAAGGAGGAGAACATGGGGAGTTGGAGATACATACTCCACTTTGTACAAGCATAAAGTAAAGAAGGAAGGTGACAGTCTTTATGAGGGAGGACACCATGTAGTGTTTTTAAAAAATAAAAATTAGAAATTATGCACAGGGAAATAGTTGTAAGTCACGCAGGCAAAAGAGGAAAATAGTGGAGTCTTCATCTATTACTCTCCAAGTACACGCGTGGGTAAAGGAGATGAAGGAGTCTCCTATGTAAAATTTGGTTCTTGTGCCAAAAATTTAGAGGATGTGTGGCTTGAAATTAAAGGGAAAAAAAATAGAGTTTATAAGGAGCACATGGGGAAGAATGAAAGGAGGAGATGGAAGCAGTGCATGGAGTTTGGAAAGAAATAAAAAAGATGCAGTAGGAAGAAGCAAGAGGAGATTAGAGGAAACAGAAGATAAGTAGGAAAGGAAAATGGTATTAAGAAGCTAAGGTGACTAGTTAAAAGGCACACACAAAAGAAAGAAGGAAAACACTTCAACGATGAGCAAGGAGATTGAAAGAACACCCACATTCAAACTATGACATAGAAGAATTCTACACACCTTAGAAGGAGATTTTGTCAGGTATTTTTCTTAAAATTCATTTTATTTTAGGCAAAGTAAAGATGAAAATTGATTATATTTTACAAAGCTGCGATATAGGAAATAGGCAAATATGTTTTCTTTTGATGAAATTAACTTATATCGATTTCATGTGGCAACGATTCATTTATTTTTCTGTAAATGAAAATTTATCTTCAAATAAGAGTTGAGGTATGTCATTCGAGTCAAAATATAATTCATAGCTAGACCCTCGATTACTTTCGTATTGTCTGTGAATCATGGAATTATTTATGTTCTAATAATCATCATTTGCAAATATTTTCCTTATATTGGTTGCTTGTATGGATTTAGATATGAATAATTAAACCTAATTTTTGTGGCAAATTGGTTTAAAATATCTGTTTATAATAAAATTAGAGAAAGAAGAGATTGGAATGATATAGGAAAATACCAGATAGATAACCATATGTCAGTTGTTTAAATTTTTAGTTGATATTTTGGTGACTGTACACAGATATTTCCATTTCATCATATTTGAATCGTTGGGAAAATTTAGCATATTGTTCTCTAAATATTGAGAATTGTGACTTTCCTATGGCATATTATGTGTTTAGTCCAGTTCACTTTTATATTTTATAGTTGGAAATAAATTTAAAATAAACCTTTGATGGAAACGAAATTAGCTATTGTCTTAAAATCCAATCACTGGAAATAGATTGTAATCATAATCAAAATCTATTTAAACTACTTGCACATTGAACTCTTGATGGAAAATTTAGTAAACTTTGCTTGTTGTTTTCTTATTTGAAGGTGTGACAGGATGTAGATGTACTTCATGTAGTATGAGCAATAATAGTTGGCTATCCATTTTAATATGTGACAGGAACTATGTAAAATTCCTGTAGGATATCGTGTGTATAAACTAGTTCATTTTATTTTTATAGCTGGAAGGAATTTGAATAAACATTTGTTTTAAACTGGAATTAGTTGCTATCCTAGAACCAACCACTAGAAAAATATGGTAAACACAAATAAAAATCTGCTGACAACCTTCGTATTGGACTTATGGTTTAAAACTTAGAAAGACAAGCTAGCTATTTTGTTTATTTTAAATTGCGATGGTAACTTGATGAACTTTCTGTAGCAATGGAATGATTCTATAAAATATGAAATATAGTTTCACTTAATTGTATGATTTTCTAAGGTTGAGTATTTATGGCTATTTTAGTAAGAAGTGAATTCTGTTAGGAAAGGATAAACTTGGATTTTAAGTTGTTCTATGATTGAACCATGTTGAAGGAGGAATCAAAATCTTAACTATTAGGTGGATAATTTATCATTTTAGGGGAGATTTTATTGCTAGAATTAGAGCAGCATTGAATTTCATACGTTCAAATTTTAAACATAGATTTATAAGTGGGAGCTAACCACTTTGTTGAATGGAATCAAGTTAATTAAGTATATCTTAGAAAGTCTACGCTAAAATTATATTGAATTAAATACTTGGGTACTTGTTGGTGAAACTTGATATGATCAAAGTATCATAAAATATTGTTGCTTCTTATGCCATTATTGCAAGTTCCCTCATTTAAAGTAATCTCTTGGTATATCAATATATGTGAGTGAGAAAAGATTTTAACATGTTGATTAAGAAAGGGTTGATGCATCTTATTTAACATACCTGACTGATGCATTTGGTTTATCTATGTTTTGATGGTAATGATTTAGAATATGGTTATTTCTTATTACATTACTATAGAAAATAAAAGAGATGAAAGTCAAAATCTTAATGAGTAGTTATATGAAGGAAAGCTTAAACATGTAAATTTGTTAGACCTATTGTGAAGTACTTGTTAATCATTGTTATATTTTATGCTTCCTGAATGAAATGAATTTGTTATATGTGTAAATCTTGGGTTTTCTCCATGTACTATGATGAATTCAAGTTATAAATATTATTTGAACTAAAAGAGATATTGGCGGAAATGTACAAGCTTGACATGTTTTTGACAGTTAGGAAAAGGATGTTGTTATGTTCCTTTATGTATGTTGAATGCACCCATGAAACATGATGTACTATGCATTAAATGAGAATCTTTGCACAATATTTTCCATATGTATGAAATGGAAGTAGATTTACAAGGTTTGCTTTTGGAAGTCCATGACATGTTATATTGGAAATTGAATGTGGATGTATCAAGTAGCACATATTCCATTACTCCTTGGTTTTACTTGTATAGATTTCCTCTAGTTGGGTTGGGTATCCTTCATGTCAGGAAGGCTTCTAGGGAAGTGTTACTTGTTCGTGGTAGGGTGGAAACGCACTCCCACAATATTCTCTCCCTAGCTAACTTTTGTGAACAGGTTTCTGAAGTTTCTTACTGGAAGGAGTTTCCTTTACAGTTCTATACGCTACTTTGTATTCGGAATGGTGGTATTTGGTAATTTTTTTATTTACTTTTGTCATTGAAATGGAAGTACATAATTGATCTAATCTTTATCTTTTATTGATGTGATTTGATAGTTGGTCGAAAATCTCTTGGGTTGTTATCCTAACTTGATAGTTTGTACTTGCTTGTACTTGATGGGAAATCTCTTATTGTGACTCCATTACTACGTTCGACAGATGATCGACATTCCATGCATATCTTTGGACATAGGTATGCTATATCATTTTGACAGTTATGGTCATAGTTGTACTTCTTTTATTCCTATATTATAGGGAATCTATTGGTGTTATGTCAACTTATGCATTTGACCTTTGTTAACTGACTCCTTTGTCTTTATCGTAAATTGCTTATGTGGCCTTTGTGTTGAAAGTTCAATCTTTACATATGGTATCAGAGCTCTGGGTTCCATACTAGGGCCTTGAGTTCACTATTCTTAGTTGCGACCCTTATTCACATAAATTGTGAGTCAATTAATGCTTAGTCTATGAATGTAATTGTGGCCCTCTGGGTTGACTAGAGTGTCTTCCAATTTTAGTTTATCTTGATAGGATGTTCCTTGTTTTATGGGAAATAGACACTTGAGGGACAATATTTCTTATGTGTGTGAAATTGTTTTTGAATGTCCCTGGTTGCTCTTGAAACTATGAAAGTTTGAAATAGTTCCGTAAGCTTGACAATTGTCTACCTTTGAGTGGTGTGATTGCTTTCTATTTCATATTGCAAAATGTTAGAATATGTGAAAATAATGAGGTACATTACGTGTGGGATACACTTAAAAATTAAATGCCTTTTTCTCTACATTATTATGGCAAAGAAAGAAGAAGATAAAAAAATTATGAGATATTTTATAGTTAAATAATGATGGTTATGCAATAAAGGTATGAGAGTTTGCCAAAATTTAGGACTTGGCTTGTGATAAATGATGGAAATATGTATTATTGTAAGGTATATTTGCAAGTGTTATGAAAGTATTTTAATACTAGAACCTTATGAAATTCTTGTGGAAAAAGAATTCAACATGTTTTATATGAAACATAAATTTGTAGAAAAATTGTGAAAATATATATTCTCATACTTTGCATGGCATGAGATTTCAAAGAAAATAGAGAATTAACAAATTCATGTGGGTTGGCTTTAGTAGATAGAGCGATGTTGTTTAAGGTAATTGAATGTGTTATTACATGATGATGTGAACTTTGAGATTTATGTTCTAGAAGTGTGGTTATGTTCTTTAGCATAACTTGGATGCAAGGTGACGTGTAACTTTTACTCCCTTCTTGTGGCTAGTGTTAGTCACTCTGTAAATATGATTTTGGTTTCAATTGATGTTTTATTTTTGAACTTTGATAAACTATGAAAGTAGTGAAGGACTAGTTTGAAATTTTAAGTTTTCTTGTGACCACCTAGCCACCAATTTTGATTTTTTCAACCAACTGAGATTTTGTTCACCCTTACTTCTTTGATTTTTCTTATGACCTTATGGTGGCTAGAATATGTGTTTTATGTTGCTAGTCCTGTGATGTGAAGTAATGTCATCTGTCATGTTCAACATATAACATTGATAGATTGTGAAAGGGAGTAGATTGAGAAGAACATACCATTCCTAATCTTCCACTCGTATGTTTTTTGAAATATGTCTCAACTATTATGAAATGATCAAATTGAATTAAAATGCAAATGGTTGTGTATATCAGAAATGCATTTGATGAAATAATTAACATTGGTTGATATTCTTTGATGTGAGTTTTGATGAGCTATGAGGAGCATTGCATGGTTATTCATGGAATGATGGAATCCATGGAAAATACATATTTTTGACATTAATACGATATTATTAGTACATGGGTGATTATATTTGAGACCTTGCATGAAATTATTATGAGGTGATTGAAATAGATGTACTATTTGATGCATTTGATGATTGATGAGTAGGTCACCATATTTTTATGGAAATGGAATAGAATTATTTGGTTATGAAGCACTATGGGTGTTTTTGACAGAATGATCAACACCTCCTTCTTTGTATGTGTATGTTTATTTTACAAGATAATTCAAATTATGTGATTGCTTATGATGAATGAGATTTTTCATGATGAAGGGAATAATTCTTTTGGATTAGTTAATTGTTGTATGACTTACATGCTCTTGTTAAATGTATTATTGCATGAAAGGAAAATAAATGAAATGCATCTTCTTTTTTCTTACTTTGTATAAGAATCAGAAAGCTTACCTTCTGGTGAGGGGTGCCGAATGTGGGAAAAATAGGGAAGGGTAGAAGATTCACTCTACCTGCCAGTAGAAATATGGTATTAAAATGCTTTGGCCAAAGTTGTTCGCATATGTTTTCTTAAATATGTTGCTCATGTTCCATCTCCCTTCCATGTTCATGATTAGTTCTACTTAGACATATGTGGAAAGTAGTTAGTTTCATGGCTGCACCAGATACCCCCTGCCATTTATTTGTTGGGCATTGCAGGGTTAGGAATTCTATGAGTAGGTAGAATCCTAAGGAAGTGTAAGACTTTGTGGATAGAACGGACAAGTGTCCGTGCCACACTCCCGTCTCAATATTTGCAGATGGACGACTGACTATCTGATGGCATAGGAGACAAGGACTTATAGAAGGGCAAATGTCCAATTACAATTAAGTGTCTTGTTTCATGATTGACCTTTATGGTTATGTTTTTGGATGCATTGTTATAGATGTATAACATACATTGATGTGTTGATTT
Organism: Chamaecyparis obtusa; assembly: GCA_027943335.1. Classification (NCBI taxonomy): domain Eukaryota; kingdom Viridiplantae; phylum Streptophyta; class Pinopsida; order Cupressales; family Cupressaceae; genus Chamaecyparis; species Chamaecyparis obtusa. The sequence continues at coordinate 576,535 of BSBK01003289.1, read as the reverse complement.
TATATGGTGATGAATTATCACGATTTATTTGGATGCTTATGCTTAAATGAAGCACACTTGCATTACATTGATGAAGATGTGAATGCTTATTCATAATAAGATGTAAGACTTGTAGGACTTATATTGTTCTAGAGATGAAATATTAATGCTATGATGGAATGAGTTAATATTTTCTTTTGAAATATTGTTGTGACAAGATGGGTATGAGGGCCTAGGTCACATACATGGAAAAATGGATCCACTAATCCTTTCAGGTGCTTTATGAAATGGACGAATGATTTTCTCACCTAGTAAGTACCACATGTTAGATGGTACATATGAATGATTTATTTACTTATGATCAAGTTAAGGTTTAGAACTTATTTGTTGAACATTTGTAGTATTCCAATGATTATCTTTATTATCGAATATTTACCATTGGAAATTATCTTCCATGAAGAATTATAATTGATTGAACTAAAAATATTATAAGTATCACATGAATTTGATACGAAGTACTCAATCCATTGATTACGTTAGTATGATGCCAAGATATTGTAAGAATCACATGTACGTGTGTGCTCTTTTGTAAATTGAAGGTATTATGCAGATTTATGACTAAAACCATTTGGATGAAGGAATGATATATCTTGATTATGCTGAAAACATGTACTAATACTTTGATATTGTTCCTATGTATGCATAGATGGAACAACACATTATGCTAGAGGGGGAATATTGTCAGAGAGAGGTAACTCTAACCTTTTAAAACGGAAGGGTAGTAATGGAATTCACACACTCACATAGAAAATGTTCCTGAAATAATTATGATACATGTGTGTTTTTTTTTCTCCAAATGTGTTTGTTTATGGTGTGTGTTCTTACTAGAATGCATAAATGATGAAAATTTTGACTTTATGTAAGTGAATGAAAATGAATTTTGTTGATTTTATGTTAGAATCTAAAAGTATATACATGCATTTTCTTGAAAATTTGAAAAATGCAAGTTAAATTATAACTCTTGCAAAGTGTGAGTTTCTTGATAGGATTGAAAATTTAATTGATGCATCGGGATGATGCATTATTTAAGGGGGGAAGGATGTCACAACCCATTTTTCTCTAAAACAATAACTACCTCTTCTTTATCCAAAATTATCGCATGTAATGAGAGTGGTAGAGAAGAACACGTTAGAGTTAAGAAGAGAGAATATAAAGGAGAACATGGGGAGTTGGAGATACATAATGCACTTTGTATGCACACAAAGTCAAGAAGGAAGGTGACAATGTTTATGAGGGAGGACACCACGTAGTGTTTAAAAAAAATAAAAATCATAAATTATGCACATGGGAATAGTTGTAAGTCACATAGGCAAATGAGGAAAATGGTGGAGTCTTCATATGTTCCTCTTCCAGTACATGTGTGGGTAAAGGAGATGAAGGAGTCTCCTATGCGAGATTTGGTTCTTGCACTAGAAATTTAGGGGATGCGCGGCTTGAATTTAAAGGGAAAAAAAATAGAGTTTATAAGGAGTGCATGGGGAAGAACGAAAGGAGGAGATGGAAAGAGTGCATGGCGTTTGGAAAGAAATTAAAAATATTTAGTAGGAAGAAGCAAGAGGAGATTAGAGGGAGGCAGAGAAGATACGTAGGAAGGGAAAATAGTATTAAGAAGCTAAGGTGACTAGTTAAAAGGCATGCACTAAAGAAATAAGGAAAACACTTCAACGAGGAGCAAGGAGATTGGGAGAACACCCACACTCAGATTGTGACATCGAAGAATTCTACACACCTTAGAAGGAGATTTTGTTTGGTATTTTTTCTTAAAAGTTATTTTATTTTAGGCAAAGTAAAGATGAAATTTGATTATGTTTTATGAAGCTACGATATAGGAAATAGGCAAATATGTTTTCTTTTGATGAAATTAACTTATTTCAATGTCTTGTGGCAATGATTAATTTCTTTTTCTGTAAATAAATTTTTATCTTCAAATAAGAGTTGAGGTATGTCGTTCGATTCAAAATATATTTCTTATCTAGACCCTCAATTACTTTTGTATTGTTTGTGAATCATGGAATTATTTATGTTCTGATAATCATCATTTGCAAATATTTTCCTTATATTTGTTTCCTGTATGGATTTAGAAATGAATAATTAAACCTACTTTTTGTGGAAAATTGGTTTAAAATATTCATTTATAATAAAGTTAGAGAAATAAGAGATTGGAATGATATAGGAAAATCCCAGATAGATAACCATATGTCAGTTATTTAAAGTTTTAGTTGATATTTCGGTTGACTGCACACAGATATTTCCATTTCATCATGTTTGAATCTTTGGGAAAATTTAGCATATTTTTCTCTAAATATCAAGAGTTGTGACTGAAAAGCTGTGACTTTCCTGTGGCATATTATGTGTAAATAGTCCAGTTCACTTTTATATTTTATAGCTGGAAATAAATTTAAAATAAACCTTTGATGGAAATGAAATTAGCTATTGTCTTAAAACTCGGTCACTAGAAATAGATTGTAATCATAATCAAAATTTGTTTAAACTACCTGCACATTGAGCTCTTGATGGAAAATTTAGTAAACTTTGCTTGTTCTTTTCTTATTTGAAGCTGCGACAGGATGTAGATGTACTTCCTATAGTATGAGAAATAATAGTTGGCTGTCCATTTTAATCTGTGACAGGAACTATGTAAAATTCTTGTAGGATATTGTGTGTATAAACCAGTTCATTTTATTTTATAGCTGGAAGGAATTTGAATAAACATTTGTTTTAAATTGGAATTAGCTGCTATCCTAGAACCAACCACTAGAAAAAGATGGTAAACACAAACAAAAATTTGCTAACAACCTTCGTATTGGACTTATGGTTTAAAACTTAGAAAGACAAGCTAGCCGTTTTGTTTATTTTAAACTACGACAGTAACTTGATGAACTTTTTGCAGCAATGGAATGATTGTATAAAATATGAAATATGGTTTCACTTAATTGTATAATTTTGTGAGGTTGAGTATTTATGGCTATTTTAGTAAGAAGTGAATTTTGTTAGGAAAGGATAAACTTGGATTTTAAGTTGTTCTGTGATTGAACCATGTTGAAGGAGGAATCAAAATCTTAACTATTAGGTGGATAATTTATCATTTTAGGGGAGATTTTATTGCTAGAATTAGAGCAACATAGAACTTCATACGTTCAAATTTTAAACATGGATTTATAAGTGGGAGCTAACCACTTAGTTGAATGGAATCAAGTTAATTAAGTATATCTTAGAAAGTCTACGCTAAAATTATATTGAATTAAATACTTGGGTACTTGTTGGTGAAACTTGATATGATCAAAGTATCGTAAAATATTGTTGCTTCTTATGCCATTATTGCAAGTTCCTTCTTTTAAAGTAATCTCTTGGTATATCTATATATGTGAGTGAGAAAATATTTGAACATGTTGAATAAGAAAGGGTTGATGCGTCTTATTTAACATACCTAACTGATGCATTTGGTTTATCTATGTTTTGATGGTAATGATTTAGAATATGGTTATTTCTTATTACATTACTACAGAAAATAAAAGAGGTGAAAGTCAAAATCTTAATGAGTAGATATATGAAGGAAAGCTTAAACATGTAAATTTGTTAGACCTATTGTGAAGTACTTATTAATCATTGTTATAGTTTATGCTTCCTGAATGAAATGAATTTGTTATATGTGTAAATCTTGGGTTTTCTCCATGTATTATGATGAATTCAAGTTATAAATATCATTTGAACTAAAAGAGATATTAGCTGAAATGTATGAGCTTGACATGTTTTTGATAGTTAGGAAAAGGATGTTGTTATGTTCCTTTATGTATGTTGAATGCACCCATGAAACATGATGTACTATGCATTAAATGAGAATCTTTGCACAATATTTTCCATATGTATGAAATGGAAGTAGATTTACAAGGTTTGCTTTTGGGAGTCCATGACATGTATATTGGAAATTGAATGTGGATGTATCAAGTAGCACATATTCCATTACTCCTTGGTTTTACTTGAATAGATTTCCCCTAGCTGGGCTGGGTATCCTTCATGTCAGGAAGGATTCCAAGGAAGTGTTAGTACTTTGTGGTAGGGTGGAAATGCACTCCCACAATATTCTCGCCCTAGCTGACTTTTGTGAACATGTTTCTGAAGTTTCTTACAGGAAGGAGTTTCCTTTACAGTGCTATATTCTACTTTGTATTCAACATGGTGGTATTTGGTAATTTTGTTGTTAACTTTTGTCATTGAAATGGAAGTACATAATTGATCTAATCTTTATCTTTTACTAATGTGATTCGATAATTGGTCAAAAATCTCTTGGGTTGTTATCCCGACTTGATAGTTTGTACTTGCTTGTACTTGATGGGAAATCTCTTATTGTGACTCCATTACTATGTTCGACAGATGATCGACATTTTGTGCATATCTTTGGATATATGTATGCTATATCATTTTGACAGTTATGGTCGTAGTTGTACTTCTTTTATTCCTATATTATAGGGAATCTATTGGTGTTATGTCTACTTATGCATTCAACCTTTGACTTGTTGACCGACTCCTTTGTCTTTATCGCAAATTGCTGATGTGGCCTTTGTGTTGAAAGTTCAGTCTTTACAATAGAACCACTATTATTTACTTTAGTGTATGCGTATGCATGTATGTACACGCATGCACGTATGATATACATACATACATATGCATATATGCATGTATATAAATCTTTGTGTGTGTGTGTGTGCGTGGTTGATGGATTCTTGATGCCCTATGCTAATAGATGATAACTCTAATTTCAAAAAATGAAGAAAGTTTGTGTTCTTTTGATACTCTTTATGAAGTGATATTCAATGATGTGATAATGTGTACAAGTAATTTATTTTTTTCTTTTTTCTTTTTTTGTAGATGATTTGATCTCAACATTGTCCAGATGCCTACAACATGAACATTAGAGTATGTATGTATGTATGTACACACATATGCATGCACATACACACACATGTGTTTGTGTGTGGTTGGATGTGAGTGTGGGTGTGGGTGTGGGTGTGGGTGTGGGTGTGGGTGTGTGTATTGTGGGGTAGATTTTTAATGCAATTTCTAAAAATGGAAAAAATATTTCTTCTTTCGATACTTAATGAGGTAATTTTCAATAATATGATAATGTGAAAGTTTCTTAGAATGAAACATTTTTATAAACTACAGACATTATATAATTTCCACTTATATCAAGGAGTAATAATTAGATTAAAAAAATATTAGCATTCAATTAAAAATATTAAATTAAAAAACATATACGATTAGGAAGATAATTTATTCTAAAGTATTTAATTAAACTCCTAATCCAAAAAACCAATAAAAATTGGGTCAAACACTTCATAAAATAAAAAAATTGACAAAAAGAAAATTCTTAATTGACTCTTTGCTTAATAAGTACGCCAAAATATCGACATCAAACATAGAACCAAATGTTATTTACTTTTCTTCTCGACAATATCTGACATATTCACAAGGCACAAAAGTAAATATGCACAAAAGTTAAAACGTGCGTTTTGACAAGGCATTAAGACCTAAAAACGTGCGACGCTAATGCAAGAAACTTATTTTTAAAAATTATATAAAAACGGCAAGTCGGTGACGATGTCATAGCAAGATTGACTCTTATAAATTATATATTATGTTTTTAACAAGGGAAACTATATTTTAAATTTTAAATTTTGTTTTTTCGTTGGGGTTAAGGATAACGTTAAATAGAAGGGTAATTATATTAAATATATTTGAGTCAAATGCTTGTGATTCAACTTGGAATCTCATTGCCCATATGGCGGTTTTTTCAATTCTAGAATGTATATTACAACCCTAAATTTATTAGATTTTATAGATTGATATATTAATTTTTATAAAAATATTATACTTTAAATGGTTAATAAATAGTAAATAATTATTGTAGGTAAATATAATCTAATATTTAGATTTGGAATACTAATTTTGAGATGGTGAGTGCACGGATTTAGGAGATTAGGTGAGTAGGTGACCTCAAAGGGAAAAATTAGAGCGAAGTGGAGGAAATAGAACTTTGGAATAACAATCTTGCTAGGAAAGGAGCGAAGGAGCATATATTACAATGGGTATATGAGAATGGAAGGTGGGTAGAAATAGTTTCAATAATAATCAAGAGTGACAAATATTTGATAAACATGGAGGATGGCAGGGGAAAGAGAGGAATGGAAACCCTTGGCTGGCTAATTGAGGATGGAATTACCAAAATATAGGCCATGTTCGTAAAGGATGGGGTGGTTTTTCGGAGTGAAGTGGCAATCGAGGTAGACAACAAGGTTTGACTTGGTTACAATTGCAAAGAACATCTCTAAGTAATAACACCAATTGAAAGAGGCGATTAGAGTGACAAGACTATTAGAATAACACTCAGCTCTCTAACTTCTTGAGTAATAGTGGTTTCATGAGAGGTAGGAATGGGTGGTTTAGGCTAACAAAAATTCCTAAGTCAAATGCATTTGACAATTGGCAAAGCAAGAATCACTCAATGTTGGACCTAGGGGTGTGGGAGTGCACAAGCAAATCATGGAAAGGGAAAGGGAAAATAGTGAGTGATGAAGGGCCATCACACAAAGATACGACTTTGCCTAGTAAGTCATCCAATCCTTGGCCAAACTTAGTTGAAGAACAAGTGAACTCTTTGGCAACACTTATGAACATTTATAGAAGTCCCTTTATGTAACTCCAAGGTGATGATCAAGTGTTCTCTAAAGTCCTCCAAAGTGAATATGAAATAGAATAGATGAATGACAATTGTTTGGCATGCTCATCATGTTCACTACATACATTATTACCAAAATCTGTTGCACCTACATATTTTACATCACACTTGCTACATACATCATTTCCCTATGAAATAAAGATGCCAAGCATTAATGAGGCATCTATAATTGAATTAACAAAGCAAATAGAGGTCTCACTAAGAAGACATTTGAACATCAAAATTAAGCTTACCTTGGATCAACTACACTCAATAATTGAACTATTGCAATCACATAAATATGCCTTTTATTGGGACTACACTGATATGAAGGATCTAGAACCAAACATTTGCACACATAGGATCTACATCAAGGAAGACAACAGACTAATCAGACAACCCCTAAGGAGACTCAACCCTACAGTAAGGGAGATAGTTAGGGAGAGTTACACAAAAATTATTGGATGCGGGTTTCATCTACCTCGTCTCTAACAGTCAGCAAGTATCTCCCACGGTCATTGTTCTTTAAAAAAGGAGGGAAATGGAGAGTTTGTGTAGACTGTAGAGAACTGAATTTACCAACTAAGAAGGGTCACTTTCCATCACCTTTCATAGACCAAGTTCTAGGATCTCTAGCGGGGAAGAAATATTTTCACTTCTTGATCGATTCTAGTGGATATAATCAAATTAAGATTGCACCAAAGGATCAATAGAAGATCACACTCCCTTTCCCATGGGGAACTTATGCATATTTTGTCTTGCCATTTAGATTATGCAATACACTAGCAACATTTCAGAGGACAGTAATTAGTATTTTCTCAGTCATCTCTCATAATCTCATGGAAATCTACATGGATGACTTCATCACCTATGGGGATTCCTTTCAAGAAAAAGTGGACAATCTGAGTAAATTTCTACAAAGGTGCGAGGATCAGAACCTCTCATTGAATAGTGAAAAATATTTTATCGTGATGCAAGGAGTTGTCCCAAGACACTATGTCTCTACTAAGGGTATTCAAGTAGATCCTACTAAAATAAAGGTAATCATAAATCTACCAATCCCTGCTAAGTAGAAGGATGTCATAAGTTTTTTGGGTCATGTTGGTTGTTATAAGAGATTTATTCAAAACTTTAGCCAAATAGTTGGACCAGTATATGGATTGTTGACAAAGGATGCAAAATTTCAATGGACACGAACATGTGATAAGGCTTTTCAGGATCTCAAGACTTTTTAAATTCAAGCTCCTATCCTTGAAAGACCTCAATGGACACTTCCATTTCATATCCATATGGTTGCTTTAGATTATGCAATAGGAGAAGTCTTGGGTCAAAAAGTGGGAACCATAGAAAATGCAGTCTATTATATCAGCAAAAACTTACTAGTAGAGTTAAACTATATTGTCACAAAAAAAAATGTTAGTTTTTATCTATGCCTTGAACAAATTCAAACATTATATCACAAGATGTCAAGTATTTGTCCATACTGACCATATTGTAATAAAATATTTGATGAACAAACCTATTATCTTAGGAAGTCTTGCTATATGGTTACTACTAATGCAATAATTTGATATTACCATCATAGACAAGCCAAGGAAAGAAAATGTTGTAGCTGACTTTTTGTCTAGATTAACTAGCAATATAGAGGAGCTTATAATTGATGACTCCTTTCCAGATGAAGACCTATTTTCTATCAGCATCAACATACAATGGTATGCAAATATTGCAAACTATTTGGTAGCAGGCAAGGTCCCTTCAAACTTTTCACCAAAGGAAAAAATGATCCTAATAGAAAATAACTTTCAATTCACTTGGATCTCAAGATGCTTATTCTATACAAGGCTAGACAATGTGGTGAGGAGATGCATTAGTGAGGATGGAACATATGATATTCTCCATGCTTGTCATGATGAGCCTTGTGGTGGCCATTTTGCTTCTAAAAGGAAAGCAATGAAGATTCTCAATACATGATACTATTGGACTAGTCTGCATAAAGTTGCTATGAAATACACAAGAAAATGTGACAGATGCTAGAGAATGGGGAGGCCAACAAGATTTTATGAAATGCCCTTGCATCATCAAGTGGTTGTCATCTATTTTGACAAGTGGGAAATGGATTTTGTAGGACCTATTGATCCTCCTTCTAATGGTAGGTCCTATATTTTTCTTTGCACTAACTACCTAACCAAATGGGTTGAAGTTAAAGCCATGAAGCATGTGAGAGACAACAAGGTTGCATAATTCTTATATGATGAGATCTTTACTAGATATGGGGCACCTA